>JARHVA010004990.1:1330000-1365021 GCA_037957365.1 Torreya grandis | reverse complement strand
TTGTTGAAAGTCATAAGAACTGGTTCAAAGTTAAAGACCATACATAGCACTATGTATGAACTATGTATTTAATGTAGAGATATAAATTAAGTTGAGAGTTACACTGGGATAAAAAGAAAACTATGCATATAATGAAGTTGATTCCATTGATTTGAACATCTTCAATCATAATATGATAGGGAGAACTCAGTTTTAAACCCAAAGCACAAAGTCAACAAATTCAAGGACACTTATAGATATGTACAATACTATGTAAAAATGAACAAGTAAAATCATGATAGAAGAAATTATATACTGTGTGTTTTAAAGTTTTTCAAACCTATAACCAAGATAAAGTCAATGAACTAAAAGCAAGGTCTAAACACCTAACACAGTCATCCTAAAAAGGGGACCTACAAACCTACCTAATGGAGCAGACTAACTTAAAACCTAAGATAAATGGGTAGAGATATGTTAATATATGATCTAAACCTATTATAATACTTTATCTAAGCTCATGGACTATTGAAAAGGTTTGAAATATTGTGAAGGAAAGAACAAGAATAAGATACATAGTCAAAACCCTCTCAAAGCACCTACATGCCTGACTTATAGGGTAATGTCATTTTCAAGGATAAATAGAGAATATAAGGGTATTTTATAATATTTAAACCTAATATAAAATTGTAAATTGGTTAAAAATCATTGAAAAGTTAGCGATGGAAATGGTGAGGTTCTAACACCACATAACATGGTCAATAATCTAAGTGCACACCTACACATGACTGTATGGAGATAACACATGTCGGTTAATACTAAAGTGAGAATAAAATAGTGTTTAAAGAGTTATAATCCAAAATTATAATCCATATAACTTAGAGTACATTGAAGATATCATGCCTATTTAAAATATGAGGGGCAAACTCAAAAAATATAATTCATACCCTAAAAATAACTACAAGCCTACTTGGAGGGTTGATCTATTCTCAAATTAAAATGAAGAGGTAAAAGGTGTTGAGAGATTATATAAACTTATTTTGGGACCTAAAACATGTTTAAGCGCCATTGATATTTACTGGTGATAATGATGAGGTCTTCAAGCATAAAGAACATAATCATATCCAGACCCTACACATAGTGATCACCGACAGGTCAGTCTTGATGGATTTTGAGTTTTAAGGGATCTAAAAAAATGGTAAAAATGACGTTCATTAGTTGTAAAAGGAACCCATAATCACTCTATGTCCATACAACTAGTGTAGATACCCATTGTTTTGTCTTAAACCTTACCCACTTTTCAAGAAAGGGATAGTCAAAATATTTAGGGGTCCATTGGAGCTCAAAATATGAATAAATCATTTATATACCTCATGAATGGTCATATGGGTAGTTAATATCTATAATAGTGGTGTCCATACATTCTTAGGTGGAAACAAAATTTTGTTTTCAGTCCAAGTCTCTTGAGGGATAGGGAGAGATGAGAGGCTTAGACCCTTAACCACTATATTAGATTGATATACATGGGTAATGAACACTTATAAATCATTTAGAATCATAAAGAAGTATTTTTTAGAGGTGTCTTAACATCTGATAATTTCTAGATGAAGTTTTGAGACTCAAAACTCATGTTGAACCTCTCTCTAGCCTCAAGACAGCTAAGTAAGCCACCCAAAGAGCAAAATTAGATTCACATGAAAAGTTTTAAACCTCTCTTAAACCATTATAATGATTGGTCATGGGAAAAAGAGCTCAAATTCACATACAATGACATAGTTTAATCCTAAAACCTTTTTTATATTTTTTTGGACTCTAAGTAGTTTACCCACATGTACTTTGATGCTAATGTCACTCGTATAAATTTCTATAAATTCCCTAATTTTTCATGGTATTGGTGGTTTTTAGGTGTTGTAAGAAGGAGATATATTTCAATTCATAGGATGATGTAACTTAGTACTTTTAATATCCATTAAAGTTAAAATAATTTCATAATAGGATCTATAGGTGATCAAGTTAGGACCATTTTCCAAGGTATTCTCAAACATGCTCAAAATGAGACTAGGTGACTAGGCCGTTTCTTGGTTTGCATACTTACATAGCATCTCAAGACCCGAAAAATGACATAAAAGTTTGTCATGAAATATTTAATGTGAATCAAATTCCTTTCATTGAATTAACATGTGTGGCAAAAGTCTAAAGCAATAAAATAGGGTCCTAAGCAAGGAGGCCTAATTAAGGCATAATTAAAGAGAGAGAGAAAGGTTAGAAAAATGGGATTCCACTTAGATTATAAAGATGAAATTTTACATGGATATATAAGCACATAATGGGTCCTATAATATTCACTTATTTTACCAATATCATCTATATAATTCCCTACATAAGGAGGTTTATAGGTTTTTAGGGCTAAAAGGAAACTAGGCTTAATGAAGGCTTCAAGAGTAAAAAACGTTTTTGGGAGTTGGTCCAAGAAGAAAAATAGTTTTTGATAGACATAATAACATATTTTAATACCATTAACCTATCAATATAGGCCTGTTCCCACATATTGGTTTTATCTACGTGTCTTTTTAGTTTACTTAGGTTAGTTATTTAAGTTATTAGGGGTCATTTATATTTAAGTCGGTTTTAATTATGAGTTAGGGTTTTACCTTTTTGGTGACCTAATATCACCCTATATGTACTTTTTTTTTTCCCAAATTAGATAATTCAAACATTTACTTTGTGGAATTTTCTTGTTTTCAGAGCTCTCATTCTACCTCTATAGGAATTTGACATTCATCACATCGCCACTATTCAAATATCTTGGTGAAATATATCATTGTATCAAAGCTTTAATGATAGCCTCATGAATTTATCTACTTTGGTAATATCCTCCTAAATTCACCTTGCTATTTTTTTCATACTGTATGGCTACCATTTTTGACCTTAGAGGCATATTTTTAAAATTGCCTTGAAACTCATATGAGAATGCCTTTGATGAAAAATCCGTTTGCTTATATTTTGTCAGTTTTTTAAGATATAAAATGTGTTGTTATTATTTTTTTGATAAAGTTCACATGTTTTCCATAAAAAAATATTTCTTCTATATGGTCATCATCCGTACAATCAAAGTAATCCAACCTATAAACCTTGATTCACTCTCCATAGACCAAATTAGGGTTTTAGAGTGCTTCTACGTAATCAAGTTTTTAGATTGCTTATAATTAGAAGTAATTGGGTTTATATAGGGTGAAAATTTTTAAGTAATCATTTTTCTCAATCTTGACTACTTGCTCATAGACCAAATCAAGTTTTTCAAGTGCTTTTACTTATAAGTAATCAGGGTTTTCTAGGGTGACAACTTATAAGTAATTGGGTTTCTTAACCCTGATTACTTGTTTACTAGACCCATTAAAGTTTTATAGGGTTGATTACTCATTACTTGTTTCATAAGTTGCATTTATTTGAAACTATGAAGTAAAGTATCTTGAAGAATCCAAAATACACTACAAAGAAGTAATTGGGTTTTCTAGGGTCAACTACTTATAAGTTTTTATAAGTTGAAGTAGTTTGATAACCCAAAGTTGAAGTTGTTTAGAACCTCAAACAATTAAGTGCATGAATTTATAAAATCCATAAAATTTTAGGTGAAAGGTAATGAATAAATAGACTTATGTGGTTTCTTTTTTTAGATTTTTGGTGAAAAATCACAAGTTTGAGAAATAAATTTCCATTTTTGGAAAGGGTCCAGGAATATGTCAAAGTAAGAACTTGTTAAGTGTCAAAAGTCTTGATCGGTAACTCCTTTTTGAGTGTCATTTTCTTCAAAAGTACTTGTTTATATGATCTACACATTGGACCTTCCATTAGGCCTTCCAAAATTAGAAAAAAAATCACATTTTTTGTATACTCTTGAATGCATTATCGATTGTATTTGACAATCCTCTTATTCCTTGTACTTATGTACCTACTTCTTAAGATGCATTTTTAGTTAAATTCAACATATATACGACCATGTTTGTATTTAAAGCATTCAGGGGGGTCATTACCTGATAGTTTTAAGGGGGTACTTGCATGTTTCATGTGCATTCATTATTTCCTTTTTTTACATCACTTATTTACTTGCTATAATAATACTTACTTTTTCACTATGGATTCATTCTCAATAATTTCACTTACACCATTTATTATCATTAATGGAAACCTAGAGTGGTAATTATCTTATCATCCAAGCGTTACCATCAGATTATAATAGGCACTAAGACTGAACCTACTGATGTTAGAGAAAAAATCAAATGGTTTAACAATTGTGATAAAGTTCATGGACTACTATGTCTTTACATCTCCCCATATCTACTCTTTCACATTGAATCTGTTAAAACACCTACTAAAGTGTGGGCCTAGCTCACCAAGCTCTTTGGAGTGTAGGATGTGATAGAGGACATGAGCTAGAAAATGAGCTTAATATATGGAGCACAAATGACTTTCACACTCTTCAAGACTTCTTCATCAAGTTTAGACTTTTTAGATTGTAGTTGAAAGCATGTGAAATTGACAAGAAAGATGGATAAATTTTTCTATCAATACTCTCTAAATTGGGTCCTGAATAATCTAACTTTGTGTCCATTTTTCATGCCACTACAAGTTATCTTGACACCACATGGAAGATCCTTCTTTAAATACATTTGTTACCAACTTGATTCAGTAGTAAGATAAGTTGATGTAGATGGCCATAGTGAATTCATCTAAATATCATGCATTGCTTACTAAGAAAGATAAGACTTCTAACAATAGAAAGAGAAAGTAGATCAAGAAAAAGGATGATAAGGATGGAAATTCTTCCACCTATAAATCAAACAATGTGACTTATTCTTCCAGTCATAAGCCTCAGAAAGATTGGATCAAATGTGGGAATTACTCAAGTAAGCATGATGAGAGTAAATGTTTGAAGAAATAAATTGACCACCTCACTATCCTTCTTATTTAGAATAACATAGGTGTTCCATATTCTATCGAACCATCTTAATCAACCCATGAATCCACTAAGGCAAAAAACTTTGGAAAAGAAAATGAAAAAGAGAATAACATGGGGAAACATAAGGGCAAATCCTTAGTTTTAGTTATACCTCCAACTCCTCCTACATGGGTTATTAACTCTAGTAATTCACATCACATGGCCTCTCCATAGATTGAATTCAATTTTTTGGAACCATGTGAGATGTCCTCTATATAACTGGGTGATAACACTTCTAAAAATGTTCTCAAGAGAGGGTCTATTAATGTAAGTGATGGAACATTCAATAATGTTATAAGTGTGTCCTCACTCTCAACAAATGTCTTGTCAGTCTACTAGATCACTCACCTTGGTCTGGGCATGTGAGTTGAATTAACTCTAGATTAAATTTACATCAGGGAGTTGCATAGTGATACTATTTTGTCTATGGGAATGGTCAATCATCAAACTTAGCTCTATAGCTTCTCACATTTTCCTCTTGATTATCCTTTAGATTTTTTATATTCCTCTTTAGACTCACCTATACCTAATGGCACTTTTGAGCTTAAGCATTCTTATGATATTGACAACTCTTCTTCTATAGATGACTACAATAGTGAAGTGGACACACCACCATCTCCTTGTCACCTTTTAGATATTAAAGACTTAGTTCTTGATCCACCTACCTCTAGTCTAATTTAAACATTATATGGTAATGGTCTACTAATCTAGGACACATCAAACATTCATCAATATATTCCATAGTTATATAAAATTCTATAGACCTTCTTTGCCTCTACTTCTATTGCACTATCTTGACATAGAGTAGTCGGGCCACCTACCTCATAGTATAAGGATCAATCCTTTCATAAGAATTAAACCTTGGTTGATGATCCATCAAGAACATAGTGGATAAACTCATTATTCCAAGGTAATCCACTCTGCACTGCATCTACTTCTAATTCATAGTCACTTCTTAGCATTCTTTTGGGGGACACCAGATGGCTATAGTCAATTATAGACCTTGTTGGTGCTTTTTAACTCTCTTATCTTCTTTTATCTCTTTTGGGGAGGAGTTTTTTTCCTATGGGTTTTCTCCTTTACCTCATTCTATGAGATTTTCATTTTAATTGGGTACCTCTTTAGGCCTTATTTACAAGACCCAATTCTTATATCCACCTAAGCTACGCTTCAAGGGGGTGTCAATGTAGGATTTTTCCCATATAGTGGTTTTATTGACAAGTATTTTCACCTTAATTAGGTTAGATATTTAAGTTATTAGGGGTCATTTATATTGAAGTGGGTTCTAATTGTGAGTTAGGGTTCTACCTTTTTGGTGACCTAATGTCACCCTATATGTACTTTCTATTTTCCTAAAGTCACTAATACAAATATTTCCTTTATGAAATTGTTTTGTTTTAAAATCCCTCATTCTACCTCTATAGTAATTTGACATTCATTACATATCTGATATTTAGAGATCTTGGTGAAATCTATGATAATCTAGTTTGGATGAGTTTAAGAAGGTACACTTGAGTTTCAAGACACCTATGCAATTGAATTATTGAATGGAAAGTTAGATGAGTTTCTTAACGAATATTATTTGTCAAATGAGTTATTTAAAATAATTTAAAGGATAATTAATGGTTGAAATGTCTATTTGTCACTCCTTTCATGTAAAGAAGGCTAGTTTCTAAGATGTTAGTAAAAGTGTTAAGAAGTTTGTAACACCTACTCCACATGGAAGGTTGAAGCTACTTTAGGAGTGAGAGACATGGCCTTGGAGGTCTAATGGACTATCCCATAAATCATCTTCTTTTTGTGACTCTCATAGACACTTGTCAATCTTCTTCTACCACACCTATCTCCCTTTCTTCACACTTTTCTATATAAGCAACCAACTTTGGCTAAATTTGTAAGATCCACACCTAGTATGGTGAATCCCTACTAGTTTGAATATTATATTTTCCTTTTAATAAAGATTTTTTATCTATTTTTGATTTCATAACTTCTTGTTTAAGTGTGTGAAGTAGTGTATAGGTAAATGATAAGTGATAATAATTTATCCTTATGTTCACTTTACTCTTTCATGTTTTGTGTAAATAGTCTACTCTCTGATAGGTCACATGAAGTGTAGTTAGTGTCCTTATCTATTTATAGGTGAAATAAATAAAATTAGTGTCTATAATCATACATATTATTCATTCACCTTGGGAACTATAATTTATATCACCCTCATGTTTGAAAACTTATGTTAGATCAATTCTAGGATATTCAAGCTAGTCTTGTGATTCATCTTTCATAGTGTAAGTATATGGTAGTCTAGTCAAGATCAAATTGGTGAATAATCTCTTTAAATTATGTTATTTTCATATTATTTCTATCTATTTTCATCTAAGAAATTATGTAGTATAGGTGATAAGCTATCAATGACAAATATAGGGAGCTAGCCCTTCAATCTATAGGTTAACCTCTACTATAGACAACCCACAGGACTATAGGTAATCCAATATTTCAATCAATTTGGATAATGCCTTAACTAAATATCCAAGGGTGAAAAAATTAGTGAAAATAGCAATAACATTGGTAATAAAAACCTCACTAAGAAAATGTAACACCCCAAATATTTAAAAGAATAGTCCTCATTTTGTGAGCTACATCACAGAATTACATTGGTATGGGAAACATGACTCAAAATTTTCTACACTCCAAATATTTCTAAACATTTTTATAGTTTTGAAAATTTTATTCCATGACTCAAAATAAGTAACGCACCAAATATTACTAAAATTTACCCTAGTGTTACATATATTTTATAACATTGGTAGATGAAAACTGATGTAAAATATGTAACACCCCAAATATTTCAAAATAGTGTTCCACTTTTGTAAATTATGATGTAGAATGACATTGGTATCGAAAACTTGACTCAAAATATACAACACCCTAAAATATTCCAATAATTTGTCCCACTATCATGAATTGTGATACCCAATGACATTGGAATGATAAACCCTATACAAAATACAAAACACAGCAAATATTTCCAAAAAAATTTCTAGTGTTACAATTTTCATCATGAAATTACATTAGTTTTAGATGCCTAACTCAAAATATGTAACACACCAATTCTTTTAATTTTTTTTCTATTATTGTGAATTGTAATGCATAATGGTATTCGTATGGGAAACCTAATGTAAAATTTTCAAGATCCCAAATATTTTTGAATTTTTTCCCAGTGTTGTGAATTATGTAGTGTAATGACATTTGTAGGGAAAATATAATACAAAATATGAAACAAATCAAATATTTATTAAATTTGTCCTAGTTTTACAAATTGCATTTTATAATGACATTAGTAGTGTGGGAAAGCTAACTCAAAATATGGAACACCCCAAATAGTTTTGAAACTTGTCATAGTGTTATGAATACACAATTTCATTTATATGGGAAACCTAACTTAAAGTATGTAACATCAAAAATATTTTTGAAATTTATCCTAGTACAACAAATTTCACTGTGTAATGACATTTTATGGGAAACTTGACTCAAAATATGTGACACCCCAAATATTTTATAATTTATTTCTAATTTGGTGGATTTTGCCTTGTAATGACATTGGCAAATGAGAATTGATTCAAAATATGCATATTTTGAAGGAATCTTGAAGATTATTGCCATGCTAAATGGATTTTTATTATTCTCGTTATCAAACCAAGAATAATGTTCTCATATTCTTAAACGAGGACTTTGGGCTTTGGCCTAGTATATTTTAGTGTTGAAAAAATGGAAGAATGGTTTTGACCCATTCAAGGAGCTTCCTAGAATCATCCCTCTTTGGTTCAAACTTCCAACTCTCTCATTATAGAACTAAAAGAACAATATCCTAATGGGGATAGTGAAATCTATTAGTTCTATTATTGTAATTGATTTAGTCACTAGAGAAAGAAATAATCTTATTTTCTCTATAATCTATGTCAATGTTTATGTATAAATAATCTTACCCAAGTTCATCAAGCTAAAATATAAATTTGGAAAATAAATGCAAAACATCATATCTAAAAGAGATAATGAAATCTACTCAAGGTGATATATCTTCAATCAAAAATGTGGAGACACATAATAAGATTCTCAGTAGGTTAATGCCATGAGTGATAATGACATAGAGGTCCTAAAACTTGGTAAATATTTCCCCCTTACTAAGGCATCCATCATAAAGGGTATTACAAAAGGAGAGGTATATTTTAAGAATAAAAATAAAGATATTAGACCTAATTTAGATCGAAAGGAGGAAGGAAGATTGGTTGATTGACCTATTGAGATAAGAAAGGATAACTTGGAGGTCATTTTATGTCTTTGTATTGAATCTAATTCCCCTCATGGAAGTAATAGTTTTGAGGACACATGATGTACTCTACATCAAACTATCATAGGGTTGTGTGCTGACCATGAGCACAAGTGAAAGATAGATCTATATTTTATAGAGATTGGTATCAACATAGGGATATAGATTATGAATAAGGATCTTTTCATTAAATTCATAGCTAGTATATATGATGCTCTTGCACTTATTCCTAAATTCTCTATAAGAAATGTTGTCTATATTTCCACACATAGTGAAATCATAGTAAAGTTAGTCTAAAATGATTAGGATTGAATCCCATTAGGATCCTCAAAATGGAAAATGAAAAGGAAGGATTTATCTCCACCATGGAATGTTCACTAGTAATATAATTAATGATTCTTGACTGTAGTGTAGCTAACAAGTCTTGTCATTGACTTTTATGTTATTTTAAAGTTGCTCTTCAGTGGATGAGGTGATGCTTTTTTGAATTTTGAATTTAAATTTTACCACTCTTTGGTATTTAATTTTGTTAACTGCATTTGGTTTTTTTATGGCTTGACCATTGGTGGGTTGGTTAATATTTTTGGTCCTATAGGATAACTTAAATGATTCTTCTTCTTTCTTCTTGTTATAGCTCCTAGTCTAGGATTTTGGGGACTTGGGCCCCCTTGTGATAAGGAATTATTTTTTATATGAGTGTTTATTTATATTTTCTTTCTCTTATTACTCCTACTCTCTGAGACTTGGGCCTCTCTTTTTAGTAGGCTAGGTTGGTTTCCAATCTATCAAAAAATGGTTAGTTCCCACACAAGTCTAAATTTATTGTTACTTTTCCCTCTTTTGTTCCTCCTTTATTTGGAAACTTTATTCTCTTCTCACTATTACTACCTCTTTTGGTAGGGTCTTTTTTATTTTCATGGTGATCTATTTCCTTCTGTATCTCTTATCTTCCAAGGGGAAACCTAAACCTCTTAATGTGTTTGGGATGGAGTCAATACAATAAAAATGTGGGCTTACTTTAATATAAATAAATATTTTAAAAAACTTGTCCTAATAATTTAATTGACTTCAAATTTTCAACACCCCAACTATATCTTAATTTGTCCATAGTGTTATAAATTACAACATACAATGACATTGGTATGGGAAACCCAACTTACCATATGAAACAACCCAAATATTTATAATTTTTTTTAAACCTTGAAAATTTTACCACCCAATGACATTGGTATAGTAAATCTGATCTAAAATATGCATCACCCTAACTATTTTCAAAAATTGTTACATTGTTGTGAGTTGCATCACATAATGGCATTAGTAGGGGAAACATCACTCAAAATATACAACAACCCAAATATTTTTAAAAAAATTCCTATTTATATGAATTACAATACATAAAGAGATTGGTATGTGAAACATTACTCCAAATACCTAACACCTAAAATATATATGAAATTTGTCACATTATTGTAAATTGTGACATGTAGTGACATTGGCATCAGAAACCTAACTCAAAATGTGAAACACCAAGAATATTTATAAAATGTAACCCAATATTGTGAATTATAACATGAAACACCATTGGCATAGGAAAATTGACTCAAAACATGGAATAATCCAAATAATACCAAAATTTGTCCCAGTGTTGTAAATTATGATGCATAATATTTGGATGAACAACCCTACTCAAAATATGTAACATTTAATTTTTTTTAAATGTGTACCATGTTTCAAATTACACTATGTGATGACATTAGTATGAGAAACATGACTCAAAATATGCGATAACCTCATTATTTCTATTTTTTTCTAGTGTTGTGAATTATGACGTGCAACAACATTTGTATGGGATATCTAACTAAAGATATAGTACATCCAAAATATTTATTAATTTTTTATAGTGTTACAAAGTTCACAACATAATAACATTTGTATGGGAAACCCAACTCAAAACATGAAACACACCAAACATTTCAAAAATTTGTCTTAGTGTTACCAATTTCACCATAAAATGACATTGGTATGGGAAACACAACTAAACTTATGCAACACCCAAAATATATTTTTAAATTTATCAGAGAGTTATTAATTAAAACATGTAATTATATTTGTACAGGAAACCCAACTCAAAATGTGAAACAATATAAATACTACTAAGTGATGTGAATTATATACAATAACATTTTTATAGGAAACTTGACTCAAAATATGGAACACCCAAAATATTTATGAAATTTTTGCCAATGTTTTGAATTGTGCCATAAATTGATATTGGTACAAAAAAATCAACTCAAAATATGAGTAAGATAAATGTTTTTGTGAATTTATCCCAATGTTTTGAATTACACCACATTATAACATTCATGTAGGAAACTTGGCTCCAAATTTTAAACTCTACAAATATTTTCTAAAATTATCCTAATGTTATGAATTATTATGCACATTAACATTGGTATGGAAAACCCAAATTAAATAAACAAAATCCCAAAAATTTATATTTTTTTCCAATCTTTTGAATTACATTAAGTAATTATATTAGTTTGGGAAGCATTACTCAAACTATGGAACATCAAAAATATTTTATAAATTAATCCAAATATTAAAAATTACACTATGTAATGACATTATTAGGGAAAACCTCAATAAAAATATGCAACATCCCCAAATATTTCAAAAATATGTCTAAATGTTATGAATTACTTTTTGTAATGACATTACTATTCGAAACATGACTTAAAATATATAACACCCCAAATATTTATGATTTTTTTCCTATTGTTATAAATTTCACCATGTAACAACATTGGGATAGGAAACCTAGATCAAAATATGAAACCCCACTAATATTTATGAAATGTGTCCTTGTGTTATGAATCACATCATGTAGAGACATTCATATGGGAAGCATGACTCCAAATTTGTAAATCCCCAAATATTGCCTAAGTTTGTCATAATGTTGTTGATTTACAAAATCCAATGACATTCGTATGGGTAACCTAACTCAAAATATACAACACCCCATATATTTTAAAATTTTATCCCAATTTTGTGAATTTCTTCATGGAATGACATTGGTATTGGAAACACAAATAAAAATATGAAACACCTTTTTTTTTTCTTAGTGTTGCAAATTCTACCATGTAATAACATTTATATGGAAAACCTAACATGAAATTTTAAATACACCAATTATTTTCTATATTTGTCCTAGTGTTTCATATTATGATGCCAAATGACATTGTTATGGGAAACCCCACTCAAAATATGCAACACCCCAACTATTTTCTAATTTTTTCCCATTCATGTGAATTACATCACAAAATATCACTATTAGGGGAAACTAGACTCAATATGGAACACCCAAAATAGTTTCAAATTTGTTGAACTTTTGTGAATTGTATGTGTAATGACATTGGTATGAGAAATCTAACTAAAATTATACAACACATAAAATATTTTAAAAATTTGTTCTAGTGTTGTGAATTATGATTCATAATGACATTGGTATATGAAGATGGAATAAAATTATGCAACACTCCAAATATTTCTAAAATTTTTCCCAATTTTGTGAATCACACCATGTGATGACATTGGTATGGGAAACTTATCTTAAATTATGAAAAATCCAAAATATTTTAAATATTTTTCCTTGTTTGGAAAATTTCATTGTGCTATAATTTTTTTTTGAAAAGCATTACTAATAATATGCAACACCTAAAATATTTTCAAATATTTTCCTAGTGTTGTGAAATTTGTCATGCAATGATATTATTACAAGAAACTAGACTCAAAATATTAAAAAATACAAATGTATCTTATATTTATCCTAGTGATGTGAAATACACCATATAATGACATTATATGGGAAACTTTATTCAAAGCATATAACATCCCAGAATATTTCTAAAATTTGTCCCAATGTTGTGAATTTCACCATGTGATAACATTGGTATAGGAAACCTGACTCATAATATGTAATACCCAAAATAGTTTCAAATTTCTCCCAATGTTGTCAATTCAATCACACAATGACATTGGTATTGGAAACCCAACTCAAAATATGCAACACCCCAAAAATTTATAAATTTTTTCCTAGTGTTGTGAATTGTGTCACGAAATGAAATTGTTATGGGAAACCTAACTCAAAATATTCAAAACCCCAAATATTTCTTAAAAAAATCCCACTATTGATATTTTCTCCATGAAATAACATTGGTATGGGAACCCCAACTCAAAATATACAACATCTCAAATATTTATAAAAAAAATCTTAGTGTTGGAAATTATATCATGTAATGATAATGGTAAGAGAAACCCGACTCAATTTTTTTAGCATTAAAAATATTTTATAAATCTATCCTAGTGTTGAAAATTATACCAAGTAATGACATTGGTACAAGAAATTCAAATAAAAATATCCGACACCCCAAATATTTCTCAAATTTGTAGGGGAATTATTACATAAAATATGAAACACCCCAAATATTTTTGAGATTATTCCTAGTGTTGGGCATTGAATCACACACTGATATTAGTACAAGAAACCTAACTCAAAATATGCATCACCCAAAATTATTCAATTTTTTTTCCTAGTGCTATGATTTACATCACATGATGACATTGTTATGGGAAATAGAAATTAAGATATGTAACACCTAAAATATTTATTAAATTTATCCCAATGTTATGAATTACACCATCTAAATACATTGGTATGGGAAATCTAACTCAAAGTATGTAACACTCAAATGTTTCAAAAATTTATTCTAGTGTTGTGAATTGCACTGTATAACAACATTGGTATGGGAAACCCAACTCAAAATATACAACACCTAAAATATTTTTAAATATTTTCCAAGTTATACAAATTATACCACATAATGAGTTTGGTATGGGAATCATGATGCAAAATATGGAACACCCCAAATAATTCTAAAATTTTCTCATTGTGTTACCAATTATACTATGCAAAGACACTGGTATGGGAAAACCAATTCAAAGTATCTATCACCATAAATATTTATGAAATTTATCTTAATGTTGAAATTTGTGTCATGCAATGACATTGGCGTGGGAAACCCAACTCAAGATATACAACACCCTAAATTTTTTAAGGAAAATTCAAATGTTGCAAACCATTTTGAACATTAACATTAGTATAAGAAACTTGACTAAAAATATACAAAAACCCAAATATTACTAATCTTTTTCATAATTTTGTGGATTATGTCATGAAAAGACATTAGTAATTGAAACATGAATCAAAATATGTAACACCCAAAATATTTATAAATCTTTTCTGCATGTTTAAAAGTATGTCACACAATGACATTTGTATGATAAATGTAACTAAATATTACAACACCCTAAATAATTTATAAATTTTTTAAAGTGTTTTTAATTGGTCCATGAAATGATAATAGTATAATAAACCCATCTCAAAATATGAAACACCCAAACTATTTCCCAAACTTTTCCTAGTGTTGTGAATTGAACAATGCCATGACATTTGTATGGTAGAATCGATTCAAGATATGTAAAACTCCAAATATTTTGAAATGTGTCCCATTATTTTGAATTACACCATATAATTGCATTGGTATGAGGAACCCAAATCTAAATATGTAATAACCCAAATATTTCAAAATTTGTCTTAATGTTGTGATTTGCGATGCAAAAAGACCTTGGTATAAGAAACCTAACTTTAGAATATGAAAAAACCCAAATATTTATAAAATTTGTCCCAATGTCATGAAATGCACTAAATAATGACATTAGTAAGGTAAACTTGAGTAAAAATATGTAACACCCGATATATTTTTAAAATTTGTCTTAGTATTACAAACCATTATACATAATGATGTTGGTATGGTAAACTCGTATAAAAATATGCAACACCCCAAATATCTATAAAACATATACCATTGTTGTGAATTATGTCATGTAATGATATTGGTATAGAAAACCTAACTCAAAATATGAAAAACCCCTAGTATTTATGAAATTTATCTTAGTGTTGTTAATTGGTTCATCTAATAATAATTGTATAAAAAACCCAACTAAAGATATACAACACCACAAATATTTCGAAAACATGACCCATTGTTACAATTTAACTATGCAACAACATTGGTATGAAAAAATCAAATAAATATATATAACACCCCAATTATTTCTAAAATTTGTCCTAGTGTTACAAATTGCACCAATGATGACATTATTAAGGGAAAAAGTGACTCAAAATATGAAATACATTAGACATTTCTAAAAAAATCCAAGTTTTGTAAATTACTACGCACAATGGCAATTGTATGATAAACCTAACTCAAAATATACAACTCCATAAATATTTTAGATTTTTTATTGGTGTTGCAAATTATATAATGAAATGGCATTGGTATGAGAAAATTGAATCAAAATATGCAACATACCAAATATTTTTGAAATTGGTCTCAATGTTTTGAATTGTGAAGTGTAATGACATTAGTAAGAGAAACTTGACTCAAAATATGTAAGACAACAAATAATAATAAATTTTTCCCAATTTTATGAATTACACTATGTAATGACATTTGTATAGGAAACCTGGCTCAAAATATGCAACACCCCAAATATTTCCAAAATTTGTCTCATTATTATGAGTTGTACTATATAATGACATTAGAATTTGAACCCTGACTCCAAATATGATACAGGCAAAATATTTCAAAAATTTCTCCTTGTAATATAAATTAAAAGTCACAATGACATTGATATAGAAGTTTGAATCAAAATATGTAACACCCCAAATATTTATGAAACATGTTGGAATGTTTTAAATTACAACATGTAATGCCATTAGTATGGGAAACCTAACCTAAGATATGAAATAACACAAATAATTTCAAAAAAAATCTAACTATTGTGAATTATGGCATGTAATGACATTAGAATTGGAATCCCTACTCAAAATATGCAATACACTAATAATTTCATAGATTTGTTTGTGTTAAAAATCACACCATATAATGACATTGGTAAAGGAAACCTGACTAAAAATATGAAACACAGAATATATTTAAAAAAATTTTCCTAGAATTGTAATTTATGTTGCACTACAACATTAGTATGAGAAACCTCACTCTATATAAACACAATTTTTTTTAAAAACTTACCACTTACTAACACTTTCTCTCTTGTAGCAACATGTTGAGTTTCAATCTCTCTAAATGCACACCTTAAAGGGTATATATGGAAATGGGTTGGTAGACCATTGGTGTCTCCTAATATTTTTGTCCCTTATACTACCACTTGTTATCTAAAAAACCTTATCCTATGTACTTCCCTAAGCCTTGCCTCCTTTATTGCACACTCCTCTAATAAATTTAGTGCCTTAATTATCCCTTTCCTAATCCTAAAATGCTTTTTGATAGTTTAAATTACACTATCAAATTGGGTCAACCCTGTATTCAAATTATTAAAAGCACATTACGAGTGTTAGTCATTTATAGTAGACCTAGATGAGGACCTAATTTGGTTTTATAAATTAAAGTTACAAATTCAATTAGGTTGACCCTATCAGTTAAACTTTAAAAATGTTTTAGGGTTAAATATAGCTATATATAAACATAAATTTATATTTTTTATAAGGAAGAGAAGAAGAAGAATATTATATTGTACATTTAATTAACCACCATTCTACTTGAGGATCATAACATAGGGTTTTAATACTTTATTTAGAGATATAGATCTTATCTTTTGGAGAACAATTTCAGAAGCATAGAGAATTTTTGTATCCTACATTTAACTTATCTTTTTTATCTTTACATACCACGAAAATCTCTTGTGAAGCACCTTGGCCCAGGGAGAGATTAAGGCTTGGTTGGTTTGTCTTCGAATGTAAGTATTCCTAACTTTGTTCCTCCTTGGTAAGAGTAAATATATTTGAATTTTTACTTCTCTCCTATACATGAGGGTTTAATCTAGACATATCTTAATTTTATATTCCATGCATTAGGGTTTTACCTATATATATCTTAATTAGGATTCTCCTATGCATGTTTATTTTTAAATGTTTATTACCCCACTTTGTGCCACAATCTTTGGTGAGTACTAAATTAGACTTTACTTTATTTTGAATTTTATTTTTAAATATGAAAACATATGACCTAACTAGGATTATCACATAATTTTTCCTGACTAAAAGATTTATAACTCTCTCTAGTGATGTTATTATGGTAATAGATCACTTGCTTAGGTATAGCTAATCCATCTTGGTCATGGTACTGAATGTCTAATGTAATAACAATTGAAAGTGTAAGTAGGAATTATATTCTTTAAGTTAAGATTGATTAAGAGGTCAACTAAATTTTCCTTTGAGTAAATTATGATGAACTTGATGTGAACTAACCCTTGCATATTTTCTTTCACACATTAATTGAGTATTATTTATTCTATATTTTTATTTTTATAGCAATGTATCAAACTTGTTTATACAGTCTAACATTTTATGTGTAGGTTTTAACACACATTTGATTAGATTGAATTTATTTGTTCTTTGTATAGGTCTTATTCAATTACAATTATTACAAACATAATGAACACAATAAAATATATTAGCATATTTTAGAAACATAGTTGACATAACTAACTTGATTAATAGATTTTACAAACACATTCAACCCAATTGACTATATTAAAAAAAAATCTATAAAAAATTAACATATTAAACATATTAAAAATTACCAAGGTTCATTCTTACCATTTAGTCATTTATGTTCTTAATTTATAGTCATATTTATTCACTATTTATTTTTTGTTGCTTACATGCTTAGAGGAACAAACATAGACTAATTACGTGGTTTTTCAATTTACTAATATAGTCACACTATTTTTATCATTTGTATACACTTATAAATTAATTTACACTAAATGAGAATTAAACATTTTGCTTCCCAAGGTATACCTACTTGGATTTCATCATCGAAGAGGAACATGACTTGGCTTTATGTCCAACTATAAACACCTAGTTTATGTAATATATCTGTAAAACACTTGAAAACATTATCATTGTATTATTATGAAGTGATAGGGTATGCCATAATACAAAGCTATTACCATCTTGAATATAGATCCCTTTTAGCCTAGACTACTAGAAACTATCCATAAATTACTTTCTAATTCCTTCTTACAACTAACTCCCTATCACATTACTTTGAAAATGTATTATAACTTAACAACACTAATGAGTGACTGATTAGTTATTATTTTCTTTGAATTTTATTTATTCTCCTTGATCTTTATATTTTATATCACAAAACTTTCATTATCCAGTATTAGTGCAAGGTTTGTATTGTGTGTTTCATTTGGATCAATCACATCGATCCAGTTACTTGTGTGCTTTAATTACATCTTCTTAGTTATTATCTTTCAAAATATGTCCCTATTATCAAAACATAGTCGACCAGATTGACTTAGTCCTCTACAATTTACTTTCCCTTAGAACATAGTTGACATTTTTAACTGAGTCTATTACAAGTTATTCTACTTAACTTTCCCATGGAACTAAGTCAACCTGTTCAACTTAGTTATTTAAAAGTTTCCTAATTTTTTTAGATATCTAGTCTTATTTCATAATGAAATAATATTTGTAGCCTCTAATTAGTCAATAACACCATATAATTAAGGATTTATATAAGAATCTCACTTATTTTATTATTTTAGATGAAACTATTAAATTTCATCATTCATGTTTTCCTAATCCAAAACCAATTACTACATCATGTAATACTGTTGAGGTCATTCATCCTAATCCTCATCCTACTAATAATCTAGGCACTTCACCCACTAATCCATCACCTAATACCAATATAGGGAGTGTTCCTCCTATGAAAACTAACATTCCACTTCATATCACATGTAATCATACTCTTCATATTGATATAAATCAATTTATTACTCAAATAATTTAACAAATTAATGTTAAGAAAACCATTAACCATTACCAAATTATGTAAATGTAATCTCAAATGATACAAATACCTATTCAATCATCTAAAGTCATCATTAATCAGCCAAATCAAAATTTTGTCCCTTCTCTTTGAAATTTCAATGGGAATATGATCCCTCAACCAATCATTCATAACAAAATTATTCAACATTTTCATAATGAACCTTTAACTCCATTCATTACATTGATAGATATTGGAAACATCTCTCCAACTATCACATATGATGGAACTAAAGATACCATTACCTTGTTTAAATATTTTGGTAATCTCTAAAAGGAATGGGTATAAACTAACACCTTTGATAAAACAAAGATCTTAACCAAAAAATTTGTTAGTGATGTACTTGAATGGTATAATGAACTTCCTAAACATTCCATATCATAACGAGAATATTTAGTCAGTGCTCTAGTGAAGGAATTCCAACATGATGACCTTCTTGAAAATTACCTTAGCCATTTTATCAATGCCAAGAAACTTCCTAACAAATCCACTAACACTTTCGTTAAAGAATAGAAGTGTCTAGCTCACAAAGTGGATGCTAAAATCAATGATGATAATCTTTTAAAACTGTTTTTTATTGATCATAAATATCCTCTGAAATAAAAATTTAGGAAGTTTTTCACTCAAACATTAGAAGCAAGTTTAGACCAAGTAAAAAGGCAAGACATGCTTATGACTCAAATTAAATTACCTCAATTAAATACTAAGGAACCTTTCCAATAATTTTATCATAAAATTAACTCATATAATCCTCCCCAACCTATAAATAGAGCATCTAATTCCACCAATTTTAACACCACCCACCCTCCATTGATTCTAGAATAATTTAAGAAGAAATTGCCACCCTATAAATCCATGGGATTTAATCCTTACAACTCTCCTCCAAAATGGTATAGTCTTGATATTTTTAGTGGTGGCATGCTATTATAGGTCATTCTCATGATCCTTTTCATGATCTTCATTGATTTATTCTTACACATGGTCTTACATTGCCTTATAGACATATTCATACATATCCTACAAATCCTATTTAAATTTCAAGACCCTTAAAATCTAAAAACCAAAAATTTTACCTATCTCTAAATGCACCTACCAACCCAATTAAAATCATTATAATCATTCAATTTTACCTCACTCCATATAACATGTTAGATCATCTTCCAATACCCATCCTCATATCACTTCAAACTTTAGGGCATCTTGTGATTCCCATACCTATATCAACTTACCCATTGGGTAATCTTATGATTCCCAGTCTTATTCTACACTACATAATAATAAACAAATTCAGCATTAAGAAACTTTTTGAGACATACAAACTTCTATTTCACATGCCCATCTTTGATATAGATATTAGCATAGCTTTTGCTTTTTATTTTTGTCTTGTGTTCTTTGTTTTATGTACCTTATTTCACTAAAAATGATTTACTTGAACTAATGTTTCCTTTGGATTCTTTGGTTTTATTTTAATTTATTATTTATGAGTTTATTTTTTAAAACTTGGAGAAGACTAGGTCTTCCTCACAAACAAAATTTACTATCACCATTGTCTCATTTGATTCCTTTGGTCATAAACACATTTTACTAGAAACATTATTTCCTTTAGGTTATTTAGCTTATTTCACATTATATTTAGAATTTGTTTTCATTTTGGTTCTTAAATGTATTTTTAATTATTAGTGTTTTATGTCATTCTTTGATTTAGTAGATTTATTATTATTTTCCCCCTTATTTAAGATTCACCTCATTGGTGTTCACCTTGTGGGTTGAATTGTAAGAGTATAGATAGGACCAAGCTCTCTTCATAAATCACCACATTAAAACATATTTTATTTAATTTCCCCTATTTTGGTATAATTGCTACTTTCATTGGTACTTGTGTTATATCCCTTGTAAATCAGTGTGGCTTCTTAGTGACATGACTATCATAGTATATCCCCATCCATTTCATAGAACTATTTTACTTCCTGATGATCAACTATGATAATATTCATCATTATATCACTTATTACGTAATAACATCTCTCATGATCTCATCTTTCCCTTACTTCCTTTCATCTTATGCACACATAGGTCAAATTTGAGATTGCACACTTGTGGGAAATTCTTTGTGTATTTAGGTCATTTTCTCTTGTGATAAATTGTAATATCTTTTGTGTTTGTCACCTATTTCACTCATGTTTATTTTTACAAATTCATATGGAGGAGCAGAAATAGTAAAATCCAAAAGAGTTAAAATACAAATCATAAAACAAATAAAATTCAATGATAAAAAAGCAATAACAATCTTCAAATTTAGATGACACCAAAAGTTGTGATATATATTTGGCACATATCCTTCATTAGTTGAATCTCAAATTCATAGTTGGCCTCATGATAGAGCTTAGAAAAGTTAGGGTGTTGTAGCTAGTAGACTATGATAGGAGGTCTCATTATATCAAATACCTTCTAGTGCCACTTAATTTTGCACACAAGTACCCAATATTCACATTATATTGATTGATCTATAAGGGTTCATAAAGAATGTAGAACATGTTGTATTAAGGTAAGCCCTTTTAAATTTTCATGCATATAGGCTTCATGGGTTGATCTATGTACTTCAATTTTTATCCTTAGATTTGTGTTCATTAGTCAAAGTGTCTTATGTCCTTATTGTTTATATTTGTGAGCATTTTTCACTTGCCTATTGTGTCTCATTATTTATAAGTATGTTCACATCACCTGTGTGGTACCTTACATTCCTTATTTACATTATATTTTCCTTATATTTTTTAGAGGTACAATCATTGAGAGGGGGTATGAATTAGTGAGCCAAAATAATACAAATTCAATTTTGATCTTTGCAAACACTTGAATACTTACAAAAAGCATTCATGAAACATACTCATAATTCATAGCAATGAGAAAGAGAGATAATGAAAGATCAATCACATAAAACATGACATATGTGGGAAACCATCTTAGGGGAAAAAACCCACTAGAATATGTAATTGGGATACTATCCTATAATAACATGAACTAATTTAGACCAACCATAACTCATCAAAAAACTACAGTCCCTATTTAGTGAGACCACAAACCCACAAGGTGTTGCCACACCTTTCTAGCTAAGCTAAAACACCAACTAGACCATTAACAAGTTTTATATTGTAAAGAGGATATAAACCCCTTAGATGTTGATCTACCATAAAAACACATATGAGCACATCTTCTTTTGGACTGATGCCTATAACACCTAATGATGGACTACTATATTATCTCTCTTCACCTTTGCTCACACTCAAACAATAAGAGAACTATTCTAACAATATAATTATGACATATAGATCATAAAAAGAGTCCTCAATCTGATCTACTTATCAACATATACACAAGGCACTCTACCCCTACTTCACTCCACGAATCACACAAATTAGCCTCTCTCAAATCTCTTAAAAGTATCTTACACAAAGTCTATAAATCACCATCTTTGACTTTACTATTTATAGAGCATTCATGATCATCACCATCTTGGTTCCCCATTAGGCATGCCTAAAACCTTAAGGAAACTATCATATGAGGACATATATCAATACAATCTTCATAGGTTGGTTGTATTATTTATGGGTCACCCTTAAGTGACTACACCTTTGAATAGGGCCCTTGTATCCCTTATAGGTCTCATGTGAACCCATTCATTCCTTTATCATTTCATCAAATAAACCAAGAACACATAACCACTATAAAATGAATGAAACTCATTATATATGATTTATATGTCCTCCTTAAGTGCAAATAACCAACATATAACCCTTATACTTAAGCTCGATTTTCTCAAACAACATTATATGCACACAACCATTATGAACAAACACATTGTCATCTTATAAATTGTTCATCATAATACATTTAATTGGTCAAACCTTAAAAATTCACACAAATGTCTCATGTATTATAAAACACTCCTCAATATCTAGTTAACCATGAAAAATTGAAACAACATCTGCATCATCTTAATTACTTTTCTTAGGTCACTTGTAGAAGAAGCACAAATACATAGTAAAATTTAAACCTTAATATATTTTACTATACACACATTAATATATTCAAATTAGGTTATTTAAATGTGTCATGGAGTTATCTTCATCTTTGATTTTTACATCATGAGAAAATTCTACATAGATCTAATGATATGTCACAAAAACCTGACACTATTCTTTTCCTTTGAAAAAGTCAAATATTCAAATGTAAATGGTCACATTTAAACTTCAAAGACAATGATCACATATTGTGTCCTCTTATATTTATAAAAGTCTCACACCATTGATATTTTTTGATCTTTAATGCATATTCCACCAAAGACAAATGTTAAACATCTAATAGTTGACCTCATCTCATGCAATCTGGAAACTTTTACTCAACATGTTTTGTTGATATTTTTTACATAGATTAATATTTAACAAATATAAATAGATGTGACTTTGACCTCTTAAATTTAATATTTACCATTGATCTTGATCATTATGAACACCCACTCATTGTAGATCCTTGGAATAAGCTTGAACTTTATCTTTGCTAAATGTTAAACATCATGCACCTATCCTCATCTCTCTACTTCTTGACTTCTTAGATAAATGTGAACCATAAATGATTTTTTATCTTTAACTTGTGAAAATTTGAATAAGTATGGGACCCTTGATTATCTACCTAAAATGCCAACTTTACACAATCATATCTTTTACATCTCTCACTCGCATATTCTCATATTTTAACCATATGATCTCCTCACATAGGAGAATCCTAAAATGTATCAAAATTATCTTGAAAAAATCACACATGTGATATATATCACCATTAAAATTCCTTCTCAAAATCTTTTGTCATAGAGCCAACTATGCGTAGAACTTCATTGTGATGCCAACTTTGTTCTTGCACAACTTTCATTATGCTTAATTTCATGATCTAAAATTTAGCACTTAAGATCCTCTCACATAGGGAATTAAATTTATGTATAAATATTATCCTAAAACATTAAAATATTAAATATTTTATGTCAACAAACTACTTACTTAGCTCTACCTAAACATTAAAAACACTGCCAAAATGTTTGGGAGCCCAACTTTGCATATGGATATCTTTTGTCATGCTACATTGCATGAGCTAGAATTTGAAATATAAAAACTAGGAACAAAACTTGAAAAAACCATGTTATTTCCTTCTCTTTAAATTTTACACACATGTGAGATATGATACCATCAAAATTCTTAATCAGCTCTTTCTTTCCTCATGCAAATTTGGCTAAGTATGGGAAAACACTATCAAAATGTTTGAGAGACAACTTTACACACACATATTTTTGACTAAAATTATATGAATGACCTAAGAATTAGTACATATATAATATGGTCTAATTTTATCACAACCATATCACCAAATCCCCCTAATTCATCCACATGTAGTAGTGGTGATGTTAGCAAATTGCCTTCTCAGATTTTGTCCCAGTAGACCCAAACTATCCAAATGAAAACTATGGACTACTAGATGAATTAAAATTATGAACACAAGCAATAAAATCATATAAAACCTATTACAAGACACATTTCACATTATTAATACTCCATGCTAATCCTTAAACTTCTCTAATCAAGCCAAAATTGAAGATCAACCAATCATATTTCAAGCATACTAGGACAATCACATTGCACACATTTTCGTTATCACATAGACTATAAAATAAAATCATCCACTCAATAAGACACCTCCATGACATCACCATGAAATAATATAAAATTTTCCAATAATATCTCCCTTTGTCATTGATGTCAACACCCATCAATATAGCAATATACAACTCATGTTCCTTCTCTCTTCTTCAAGCACTCTCATAGAAAGAAATTTCTCGCCCTTTGACACAATGAAAAATTTGGAACAATATGATATTGAGGATGTTAAAATACCACAAAAGAGAGAGGATCATCTTGTAAATATGATACAAACTCCCCCTTTCCTTGAGCCTACCTCTTCTTGCCTTGAAAACTTCCTCTTGCTCCATACCAACACTCTTCTTCAACCAAGCATATAAACCAATGAATAAATAACAAATATATATCAAAAATATGATGGAACTAACGAAAAAATATCTAAGAGGTACTCCCCCTAATATTTATATGCAATATCATAACTTGAGCATCTTCATATCTCCACACACCATGAAGAACCACCATACATGCTTACTAGCCTTCTCTCTCAAGACACCATAAGGACCACAAACATAACTTCATGCCACTCACCAAATAGGAAACATGCTATCAAAAAACTTGAGAACTCTCATTGAAACAAACATACTTCACTCTTTTTGAAAAAATAAGCAAAAAACACTCTTCTTCAAACTAGACCTGTCTAGGCTCCTTATAACCCTACTTGAAACTTTAATAACATAAAATTTTATCACCTAGATTATCTTTTATAACATATTTCCTTCACAAACCAACTACCTAATTAGGCCTCTAATTTTACAACTATAATAACTTAAGAACCACAAACCTTCAAATATATATGAATCTTGATTTGGAAACCCATTTTTCGTATTAAACCTATTAAGAATCCTCAAGCCTTAAATCATAAGGTAAACTAATTTTATAGCATATCTTAAAACCCTGGAATCTCAAAATAAACAAGGTCAACAGAGCTCTTTCTAGTCAACATACAACTTTGAAACTTCTTGGACACTTAGAGACACCTATAACACACTTATGGACCAAGATTTGAGCTTCCATAATTTTGGGAACATATAATTATTATAACCCATTTTAGGCTTACTTATCGTTAAGCTAAGAACTAAGAAAACTTCAATTGGCACAAACATAACATCAGACCACAAAAGCACATGGAGAACATCACAAAGAAGTGTATATAACTTTTTGAGCATCAAACTCATCTTGACATTTCATTAGTCTAATTATGCCATTTGGACATACCCATTATGAACCTAAATAATGGCTCATTCACAAACCTCTAGAGTATGCTCATGAACTTATTGTACCCCCTTGACCAAAGACCTTATCTGATTGGCATTATCATCTTGAGCACACAAACTTACATCTACACAATAAAAATGTCTCCAAAGAAGCATAGTCAGATACATCCTCTACACCAAAGTTTTTTACCATGGTGTGAAACCATGAGTTTCCC
This sequence comes from Torreya grandis, assembly GCA_037957365.1. Taxonomy (NCBI): domain Eukaryota; kingdom Viridiplantae; phylum Streptophyta; class Pinopsida; order Cupressales; family Taxaceae; genus Torreya; species Torreya grandis. The sequence continues at coordinate 1,338,566 of JARHVA010004990.1, read as the reverse complement.
AAAACTCCTCATATTCCTTATCCTCCTTGGTCATCTAATACTTATGGTTATTCTTTTTCTTATTTGGCTTAAGAGAAATAAATTACTCATCCACTATAACATTCTCTTTTTCTTCTATGATTGGATTGAAAATATATGGAGACAACATAGTTTCATGACATAAATTTTCATTTGAAGAGTCTTCCTTGGATCTTGAAAACTCACCATTAGTCACAAAAAATTTATGTTCATTGTATGACACATGCTCAAAAATATAATGAGGTTTAGTTGGATCCATACATGCCTCAAGACTAGCTTCAACCAACACCTTGGTCTTCTCCTTGAGCTTGATCTCTTCACTTTAAACATGAGTAGACAATGAGACCTCTTGGAGCTCTTCAACTTCTGAAGCATTCTCCACCAGAGAAAATAGATTACTTAGACCTATAGTCTCACCAAGCCTCACACTTATCAACTTTGGCTTCCATGTGTTATGTTACCTTCTTCCTTATACTCTAGGATCATGATTAAACTTATTTTAATTTAATCACCTTTGTTTACATAATTTAATAATTTGGATTATCTATTTACAATTTTGTCACACCATACTCCTTGATGGAAATGTAATTTGTCTTACAATGTTTGGATAGAAACATGCAAATGTCCTTTGTCTTAACAAACAAAACAACCTCCTTTTGTTGAATAGGACTCACCTTGTCTAATCTTATGTTGACAATGACTTTTAAAGTGTCCCATAACAAGATAGTTAAAGCACTTAACTCTATTCATATCTTTTAACTAATGACCCCCATCATAGTTCCATGTAAAATCATTTCTAACAGGTCTCTTAAAATTTCTATCCCTATGACCAAATTGATTACATGTGAATCAGTAGCCATTGAAACTTGCATACCTCACGACATTTTGTTATCTAATCTAATTTATCTTTACTCTACTAGCACCTTCATTATTTATCTAATGATTTGTCTTCAAAGTATGATTATCCTAGTTCACATTCATGTTAATCTTGTCTTGAGTTACATTCTTTTGTTCTTATTCATATTCTAGACTAGTTACATCACTAACATGCTTTTGATGAATAAAAATATTGTCTAGATCACATAAGCTATTTTAAAATCTCATAAATGTCTTCACCTTACTAGTTATCTTTTCTATCTCATATTTCAAAGACTCATTTTCAAAAACATACCTTAAACATTCATTTTCTTTAGCTTTTAGACTTGTTGACATAATTTCTAATTGACAACTTAGATTCTTGATCATATCTTCATGCTTGTTGGTGTATTCATTAAATATTTCTACATACACACTGAATTGATCCTAATAGTCCTTGAGTTTATATTTCATCTTCTTATTGATCTTATTTTCAGTCTTTAGTTCTTCAAGAGAATTCATCAATATAGTCTCACAATCCACCTCATCTGAATCATCATCTGAATGACTCCAAGTAGACACCTTCTAATGTGAGAAACTTCCTTCTACATCCATGAATATACCATCATATTCATCATCATATTTTGATTCATTGTCTTCACTATCTTTTGATGAGCTGCAATCTTATTTGGTGTAGAGACTCTTCTTGTTCTTGAAGGATTTATTCTTATTACTATACTTTGTTAATCCTTTCTTCTTGTATGTCCTCTTGTTTTCATCTTGAACTTCACCATGCTCTTCATCATCAATATTTTCATGTTTATGAGGTCACTTATGATAAAAATGTCCTATATCTTCACAATTGAAATATTTGAAGGGTAGTTTACCATTATACTTCCCTGAGCTTGTGTTTAATTTCCTTGTAATCAAAGCAATTAGTTCATCCTCATCAATATCAGACATGTCATTTTCTTTGGATTTATTACCTTGGAACTTATTCCTAGGCTTTATCTATGTCTTTAATGTTTCTTCCTTCTTTGGTGGTATATCATCATTTACTCTTATCTCATATGCAGTAAGGGTGCCATGCAATTGATCTATCTTCAACTAAGTAAACTCATAAATTTATTTTATAGTAGATAGTTTTGGAAAAAAGTGAGAGATAGAGACCTTAATACCTTTTGGACTACATTATCCTCTTAAATATTTTATCTAAGACCTTTGATGATGTTCATAGTTTCATCAACACTCTATAAAAAGGATGCCATAGAATCTTATTCCTTCATCTTAAGACTTTCAAATTTCCTTATGTGAGTCTAAAACATAGCAATCTTGAATTTTTAATATCCTTTAAAAAATATTCATCTTGTCCCATATCTCTTTAGTATATTTAAAATGGATTACCTTGGTGTATTTAGTCTCTAAAAGACCACAAGTGATAAAATTCATTGCCTTGGAATTGTTATCAAATAATTTCTTGTCTATAACACTAGATGGAAGAATAATAGGAGTAACATAACCATCCAAAATAGATTTCCATAAATCAAACCCTAGGGATGTAATGTGTGTCCTCATCTTTTCACTACAAAAAGCATAATTAGATCCATTTAACATTAGTGTTTCCCTAGTAAAGAAACCTCCTTTATGAATACCCATATTGTACCTTGGATCACCTTCTAGTTGCTAAGCCTATACCAAAGGACTTGATCTGATACAAATTGTTAAAGGTAAAATCACTAAGAGGAGGTGGGTGAGTAACTAAGCCCAAATAATTGAAATTTAATTCTAATTTTTACAAACAATTAACTATTTACCACAAGCATTCATGAAGCATACACATCATTTATAGCAATGAGTAATGTGGATAATTTAATATCAATCACATAACACATGACATATCTGGGAAATCCTCTTGGGGAAGAAAACTCACTAGAACCTACAATTGGAATAATATCCTATAATAAAAATAACCAATTTAGATTAGCTACAACTGATCAAGGAATAAAAATCTCTACAAGGTGCTACTACACTTGTCTAGTTGAGATGCAACAACAACTAGACATTTAACATGTTTTACCTTGAAAGGAGGATATAAATATCTTAGATGTTGAGATTACACAATAAAATCTATGAACACATCCATCTTTGGAATGATGTCTACAACACCTGATGATGGACCTCTACTTATCTCTCTTCACCTTTGCTCACACTCAAACTGCAAGAGCACTATTCTGCCAACAAAATTATGTTGTATAAGTTATAAAATAAGTCCTCAATTTAATTTACTCATAAAATCATCCATAGGTAACTCTACCCCTCCTTTTCTCCATAAATCACACACATAAACCTCTCTCAAATCTCTCACAAGTCTCTCACACAAAGTTTAGAAATCACCATATTTGATTTCACTATTTGTATAGCATTCATGATCATCATTTTTGTCAGCCATTAGGCATGCCTTAACCCTTAAGTAAAATATCATATGAAGAAATAACTCAATATAATCTTCATAGGTTAGTGATAGTATATATGGGTCACCCTTATGTAACTACACCTTTTAATAAGCCCTTGAAACCCTTATAGGTCTCATGTGAACCCATTCCCTCCTATACCACTTCATCAAACATAACAAGAAAACATAACCACTATCAAAAGTGTGGACCCAATCCATATGATCTCTAGGTCCCCCTTAAGTGCCAGCAACCAATAAAAAATCCTTCTTCTTAATCCCAATTCACTCAAACAACATTATGTGCACACATTCATTGTGAAAGAATACGTAGTCATCTTATAAACCATTTTTCATAATGCATAAAATTGGTAAAACCTTAAAGATGAAAATAGAGCATACTCATGGAGTATACAATTCTCTTCAATACCTAGCTCACCATGAAACATCAAAACAACATCTACATAAGATTAATTACTCTTCTCGGGTCACTTGTAGAATAGGCATGAACACATAGTCAAATTTGAACCTTAATATCTCTAATTTTACACACTTTCAAATAATAAAATTAGGTTAATTAGATGTGCCATGGACTCATCTTCATATTTTCTTTTTTTGTCATGAGAAAATATTACATAGATTGAAAGATATGACACAAAAACTAGGCGTTGGTCTTTTCCTTTTCAAAATTCAAATATTCAAATGTAAACAGTCACAGTTCAACTTTGAACATAATATTCAGCTTTAGATCAATCTCATACCATCAATTTTTTTGATCTGTAATGCATAATCTACCAAAGCCAAATGTTAAACATCTAAAATTTGACCTCAACTTATACAATCTACAAACTTTGACTCAACATGATTTGTCATCTTCTATACATAACTCAATCTTTAAAAAAGATAAACAACTATCACTTTGACCTCTTGACTTTAATACACACCATTGATCTTAATCAGTACAAACACCTTCTCGCCATAGATCCTTGGAAAAATCTCTAATTTTATCTTTACTCAAAATGTTCATCATGCACCTATCCTCAACTCGCTACCTTCTAACTTCTTATAATAATGAACATCATTGACATTTCTTGAACTTTAACTTTTTTGAAATTTTGACTATGGGAACCTTGCTTATCTTCCTAGAGGGACAAATTTTCATTGTCATATCTTTTACCATGCTCACTCACATGTTCTCAAATTTATACCATATAATCTTCTCATATAATAGAATCCAACCATGTATCAAACTTATTCTAGAAAACTCACAGATGAGATATATAACCATTAAAATTCCTTCTCAAAATCTTCTATCATAGATCCAAATATGATTATAAGTTGCCTATGAGGCCAACTTTATTCTTTCATAATTTTTATTGTGCTTCGACACATGATGTAAAATTTAGGACATAAAATCCTTTCACATAAGGGATTCCATACATATATCAATATGATATTGGTACTCAACTCTATTTGACCATAGAAAACACTATCAAAATTCTTTGGAGTGTAACTTTGCACATGCATATCTTTTGTCACACTATATCACATGACCTAGAATTTGGTGCATAATAACTAGGCATAAAAATTAAAAAACTCATATGATCACCTTCTCGTGAAACATGAAAATATGTGAGATATCATACCATCAAAATTCTTACTTGGATCTTTCTTGCCTCATGAAAATTTGGCTAATCATGGGAAAACATTATCAAAATACTTGAGCACCAAAATTTGCACCCTCACATTTTTTACTATACTTAGGTGCATGACCTGAGACTTAGCACATAGTAACTAGGTAATAATGTGATAAAAATAATATTACCATCTCCCCCTAACTCATCTACATGTGGAAATGGTGATGTCAACAAATGGGCTACTTGGATTTTCTACCACTAGATGCAAACTATCTAGATGAAAACTATGGACTACCAGCTGAATTCTACTTATGCACACAAGGTCTACAATCATAAATAACATATAATATGACCCATTACACATGTAAAATACTCTATACACATCCATGAACATATATAATCATGCCAAAACTAAATATCAACCAATCATACTTTAAGCATACTAGGACAAACACATTGCACACTTTGTCATTGTCACATAGACTATGAAATCACTTCATCTAACCACAAGGACACATCCATGACATTACCATGACATCATTGAGGATTCTTAAAAAATATTCCATTTGCTAGATATTAGTTTTATCTGATCATATCCTTCATCACATTTTAGTTATTATGCCTCTTTGGCCTAGTTTGTGGGTTGTATTGTAAGACCTTGGATAGGAACATGCATTCCTCAAAAATTTCATGTACACTATTTACTTACCATTCCTTCTAATTATCATACTAGTGATGTCATTTGGTGGTTTTTTTTCTTACACTATATCTTAGAAGAAGCACTAAGTTTGAGTTTTCATCTTTAGAGATTTTGATTTGTATCTATCTATCATGTTCTTGTTTGAATTTGTTGGACTTAACTTATCTTAGATATGATATTTGACATTATTACATGTTTCTCTCTATGTATGAATTATTCATGTTTGTCTTACATATTGAATTAAATTTCATTTTAATTTATTTATGCTTTCTTAAACTTCATTTGACATACTTGTATTACATATTTAGTTAAGTTTCATTTTCAATCATTTGTGATTTCTTTATGTTTGATTTGAAATGATTATCTTACATGGGTTTACTTTTCACTTGCTTATATCTTTGTTAGAGGTTTCTTGCATTGATATTTCATTTATCATTCATGTTTTAAAAGCTTCTTATTATTATTTAGTATGTTCTACATTCATTTTTACCATTTATATTTACATGATTTATTATGTTCTACAATCAATTATTTGTCATCATTTTTTCATTATTGTGTCATCATTTTATCCTTTACATGCTGGATATTTTGGTTCTAACCTTTACTTAACCATCCTAGTTTGCCAATTTTGCTAAACAATTTAATTATTTTTTATAGTTATTCATTTCTAATTTAAAAATATTACATACACATGCATTTCTTTTATTATTAGTTTTTTATCTGTAGGGTATCCCAGATGTAGGTATTACACCCTCCACAATCAATACTAGGATATTTGCATGTATTCATTCAATAAAATTATAATTTAAGGTATGCATATGGTATTTTTAGTTCATTTCATTTCAACATTAATTTTAGTATTTACTTTTTAGTTGTCTCATTTTTTTGTGTTACCATGGTCTTTTTGTAACATCCAAAATTTAACCCAAATAAAATAAATAAAAACACTATTAAATTTTTTCTTCTCTTGTGCAATACTAACTCTAGATAAGTCAACTTAAACCATTAATATAACCATACTAATACATGTACTAAATACACGTATCTTATAATCCCTCATCCACAATCAAAGGTAACCTTAAAGTTATACAATCACACTAAACGTATGTTATATGTACGTATTGGAAAATAAAAAAACATAAAGACATTCGACAAGGTAGATGTGACTAAGCTGTATCAACTACACCAAGATAAGTGACCAATACTACATCCAAAATTGATATATAATGGATATTAGGTATATATTTTAATAATAAAACCAAAAATAAATATCTTCCCAAATAAAATGGATTGTGATATATCAATGGTTTATTGACATGTCAATTTTTACAACTACAACTTGTAAGCATGAAAAAACTATGCAATCAACTAAAATCCTAATTATCCCAAACAAAAATAAAATCACTGTACTACCCATGAGGACATTATTAAATATTAACCATTCATGTTGAAGTGGAGTTACCCAACCATGGTGCATCCAAACTTTACTAGCTCACCTCACAATCAAGTTATAATTTCATTAAATCACCTATCATATGGTGATGAATAAAACGCCCCTACCAAGTGAAAAATATTTATAAAATTTAATCTATATTTTATTACCTAAAATATACCAATATGAACTAATATAAAAATATACACCAGTTTAAAAGATAAAATATCTCAGCACTCCAAATGGGTTTTAATGAAGGAAACTATTTTTCTAAGTAATTTCCTAAATAAACTAGGTTCAAAATTGATTCACTAAAAATGTTAAGAATATCAAAAAAATATTAAATAAAAGTTTTTTTTATCAACTTAAAGGTAAATATAGTTGCTACCAACCTCTAATTTCACTTAATGATTCTTATATCTATTTTTAGTAACTCAAATTTAAAATGACTTTATAGGTTGAAATATAAAATTAAGTACAAAAATTTACCAAAAGCCTCCATAAATAGATCCACCATAAATAATTGGGATGAGGTGTAAAAATAATTATTGTATATCCTAATTAACATGATAATAAGTTTATACCATAAAAATTTTATCTTCATAAAATATTAAGTTCTTCTATTAATATGAACCAATTTTTGAAGTGACTTCACAGATTAAAATTAGAACAACAAATAAATTATGAGTAAATTTAGTTTGGAAATGAGTTATTAGAAATATTAAATGATCATATTTTTTCTTATTTCAAATTACTATGTTAATTTAGTCATGATAGTAAATACTATCAACCCCCAAATCTTAGATGCTATCAATCTAACTTCTTTTGGTAGGGTGCCTTTGATGGGGATTCTAAAAACTAAACAAATCAAAAAGTGTTTAACTTGTCTCAAGGATGTTTTTACTGAAGAACAATTGGATGTAGTAGATTGGTACAACTATATGCATCATATTATATTAGGATAGAGGTAGATGTTTCAAATTTGTGTTTATGTAAAAAAACTAGAATAGTTATTTATCTAAGCTACATATTGAATGACCTAAATTGATTTGCACTTTATTCATATTGTATTAATTTTTATGTTTACAATATCAATGAAGTAAATTTATGATTAGTAGTCAAGTTAAATCCTTTCATAATAAATATTTTACGTCATTATTATTACATTACTTGTTGTAAGCATATAGTAAATCTAGATGTATAATCATATGGTTCATCCAATTTTATTTATGTAAGTTAAATTATTTTTATTACAAAGGAATGTTTTACAAACAATATTTTTTTATAAAAAATCATAAATATATCAATTCAATTTTACTACTTGAAAAATTAATTTTCTAATTTACCAAACACCTATATTAGACATACATTAATGGGACCCTAAAGACCAATACTTTAGATTAAAGTTTAAAAAACATTTTCTTATAGTGCATGCAAATTTACAAGGGTTATAAGCACTATTAAATGCTAAAATT
>JARHVA010004990.1:1267500-1322500 GCA_037957365.1 Torreya grandis | reverse complement strand
CCTAGTTTTATGAATTGAGATATACAGTGATATTGGTACAAAAAACCTGACTCAAAATATGCAACAATTAAAATATTTATGGATTTTTTCCTATTGTTTAAAAATGTTTGATGTAATGGAATTATTAGGGTAAACCCAAATAAAAATATTCTATACCAAAAATATATTTAAAATTTTTCATAATGCTACAAAATATATTATAAAATAACATTAGTATCAGAAACTTGACATAAAACTGTAGCATGCCAAATATTTATAAAATATTTGCTACTATTGAAAATTATGTAATGTAATGACATTGGTATGAGAAACCATACTAAAAATAATAAACACCCAAAATATTTCAAAAATTTATCCTAGTTTTCAAATTTCATTACACAATGACATTTGTAAGGGAAACTTGCCTCAAAATATACAACACATAAAATACTTTTGAAAATTATCCCAATGTTTTGAATTAAAACATGTAGAAACATTGGTATGGAAAACCTAACTCAAAATATACATCATCCCAAATAACTCCTAAATTTGTCTTAGTGTTGTCAATTTTACCAAACAATGACATTGGTATGGGAAATTTGAGTAGAAATATGAACACCTAAATCTTTTTAAAAAATTTACCAGTTTTATGAATTATGGTGATCAATGAGATTGAAATGGGAAACTTGACTCAAAATATATAATAACCCAAATATTTCTAAAACATATCCTAGTGTTGTAATTAGTGTTGTGCAATGATATTGGTATAATAAACCTAACTATAAATGTGCAATACCCAAAATATTTATAAAATTTATCCTTATGTTATGAATTATGATGTGCCTAACATTGGTACAAGAAAATTAAATCAAAATATGAAAAACTATAAATATTTCAAAAATGTGTCCCAATGTTTCAAATTCTATCATGTAATGACATTGGTATAGAAAACTTGAATAAAAATATGATTAACCCAAATAATTTACAAAAAAATCCTAGTGTTATGAATCACATCATGTAATATATTGGTATGGAAATCAGATTTAAAAATATGCAACATCCTAAATATTTTTGATATTTGTCCTAGTGTTATGAATTGCACTATATTATGACACATGTACAAAAAACATGACTCTAAATATACAAGACCCTAAATATTTATAAACTTTGTCCTAGTGTTATGTCTTGAATTACATAATGATTTTTTTATGAGAAACCTAACTCAAAATATCCAACACTCCAAATATTTTTTAAATTTTCCTCGATGTTGTGAATTATTCCCTACAAAGTTATTGGTACAAGAGACCTGGCTAAAAACATGAAATAATCAAGCATTTCAAAAAATTTGTCCTAGTTTTTTAAAGAGTGCCATGTAATGAAAATGTTATGGTAAACTTGACTAAAAATATTCAAAACTAAAAATATTCTTGAAATTTGTCCTAGTGTTGTGAATTACACCATGCAACAACATTGATATGGGAAACCTGACTCAAAGTATAAAACATTAAAAATATTTTTGAAAATTTTCACATTATTTTGAATTATAGTATCTAACAACATTAATATGATAAAACAAACTCAAAATATACAATACCCAAAATATTTATAAAAACTTCCTAGTGTTGTGAATTGTACCATGTAATGACATTTCTATGGCAAACCCAACTAAAATTATGAAATAACCCAAATATTTAATAAATTATTCCCAATGTTGTAAATTATGTTACGTAACAATAATGTTGTGAATTTATCCATGTAATGACATTGGTATGGGAAACCTAACTCAAAATATGTAACACCTCAAATATTTTAAAAATTTGTCCAAGTGTTGAGAATTAAACTATATAAAGACATTGATAGGGGAAACCTGAATAATAATATATAATATGCCAAATATTTTAATTTTTTTTCCTAGTGTTGTTTTTTGCATCACATTATGACATTGGTAAAATAAAATTGATTAAAAATATAAAATGCACTAAATATTTATGAAATTATTCACAATGTTATGAATTTCACTATGCAATGACATTGGTAGGGGAAATTTGACTTAAATTATGAAACACATTATATATTTTTGAAAATTTCCCTCACATTGTGATATATTTAATTTAAAAACATTGGTAAAGGAGACCCAACTCAAAATATGTAGCAACCCAAATATTTTAAAAAATTGTGCCACTATTGTGAACCATGCCAGACAATGACATTTTTATGGGAAACCCCACTCAAAATATGCAACACCCAAATATTTATTTAATTTATCATTTTTTTTCTAATTTTTTAATGCAAAGACATTGGTAAGGAATACCTAATCAAAATATGCAACACCACAAATATTTCCAAAATTTATCCATGTGTTGTAAATTGCATCACATAATGACATTGGTATGGGAAACCTAACTCAAAATATGAAACACCGCACATACTTAAAAATAATTTTCCAAAATTAAAAACCATATTGAAAAATGAAATTGGTACATGAAACTTGATTCAAAATATACAACACCCCAAATATATCTAAATTTTGTCTCAATGTTGTGGACTACTTAATGTAAAGACATTGGTATGGGATACTTGGTATAAGACATGTAACACCCCAATAATTTTAAAAACTTGTCTAAGTGTTTAAAATTACATCACATAACAACATTTATGTATGAAACCTAACTAAAATATGCAACACCCAAAGTATTTGTTAAAAATTTTCAAGCGTTGTGAATTGGGCCATGAAAAGAAATTGGTACATGAAACCCATCACAAAACATGCAACACCCAAAATATTTCCCAATTTATTCCTATTATAGTGAATTTCACCACACAAAGACATTGGTATGAAAGATCTGACTCAAAATATGCAACACTCTATATATTTCTAAAATTTGTCCTGGTGTTTTGAATTGGCCATATAATGACATTTGTATGGGAAACCCAACACCAAATATGCAACACCTAATTTTTTTGAATTTTTCCTAGTGTTATGAATTTCGATATGTAGTGACATTGGTATAGGAAACCTAACTTAAAACATACAACAACCCAAATATTTATAAAAATTTTCCAAGTGTTTTGAAATACATTTCACAAAAACATATGTAGGGGAATCCTATGTAAAATTATGTAACACCCAAAATATTTTTGAATTTATTTTTAGTATTATGAATTATTATACAAAATGACATTGGTTTGGCAAAGTAAACTCAAAATATGAAACACCCCAAATATTTATGAATTTTTTCCTAACTTTGTGAACCATGTCATGTAATGACATTAGTAGAGGAAATAATATTCAAAATATGCAAAACCCCTAAAATTTCAAAAAAGTATTCTAGTTTTATGAATTGGGCCATGTAGTGACACTAGTATAGGAAACCTAACTAAAAATACACAAAACCACAAATATTTATAGAACATGCCCCATTGTTATGAATCACACCTTGAAATGACATTGGTATGGGAAACCCAAAACAAAATATACAACCGCCAAGTACTTCTAAATTTTTTCCTAATGTGTTTAATTATGCCAAAAAATGACATTGATATTGTAAAACCAACTTAAAACATGTAACACCTTAAATATTTATAAAAAAAATTGTGTTGTAAATTACTATGTATAATGATATTGGTACAAGAAACCTGACTCAAAATATACAACACCCCAATTTTTTTATAAATTTTTCTTACTATTGTAAATTACGTCAAAAAAAAACATTGGTATGGTAAACCCAAGTCGAAATATGCAACACTCCAAATAATTAAATAAAATTTTCTAGTGTTGTGAATTGCATCACACAATTACATTGGTACGTGAACCTAAATCAAAATATTCAACATGCCAAATATTTTTTAAATTGGACTGAATGTTAAAAATTGTGTAGCATAATGACACTAGAATGAGAAACCTTACTTAAATTATCCAAGACAATAAATGTTTTTAAAATTTATCCTAGTGTTACAAATTTCACCATACAATGACATTGGTATAAAAAACTTGAATCAAAATATGCAATATCCTAAATATTTCCAAAATTTGTCTCATTGTTTTGAATTACACTATGTAATGACATTGGTATTTGAAGCTTGAATCAAATATGCAAAACCCCAAATATTTCCAAAATAATTTTTAGTAATACGGAGTAAAACTCATAGAGACATTAGTAGGGGAAAAAAAACTCAAAATATGTAACACCCAAAATATTTATGAAATATGTCCTAGTGTTGTGAATTACAACAACTAATGACATTGTTATAGGAAACCTAACTCAGGATATCCAACAACCCAAATAATTCAAAAAATTGTCCCAGTGTTGCAAATTATGACACACAATGACATTGGAATAGGAAACCCTACTAAAAATATGTAACAAACCAAATATTTCATAAATTTATCCTATTATTCTTGTATGGAAAATTGTGCTCAAAATTTGGAACAATCAAAATATTTCCAAAAAGATTCCTGTTATGAAATATAATGCATTAAGAATTTTTTACAAGAAACTTGACTGAAAATATACAACATCCCAAGTATTTTTAATTTTTTTTGGAGTGTTGTGAATTGTGTCATGCAAAGAAATTTGTAGGGTAAATTGTACTAAAAATAGGCAACTCCCAAACACTTATGTAATATGTCCTAGTGTTGTCAATTCAATTATGCAATGACATTGTTATGGAAAACCCAAATCAAAATATGCAACACCACAATTATTTTCAAATTTTGTTTTAGTTTTATAAATTAACTATGTAACAACATTGGTATGAGAAACTTGACTCAAAATATAAAACTCCTGAAATATTTTCAAAAGTTTTCCTAGTGTTACAAATTACAAAATGCAATGACATTGGTATAGGAAGCTCAACTCAAAATATGCAATAACCCAAATATTTTATAATTTTGTTTGAGTGTTTTAAATTTCACTATGCAACATCATTAGTATGAAAAACTTGACTAAAAATATGGAACACCCCAAAATTTCAAAAAATGGTCTTAGTATTGTAAATTGTGCCACATAATAACATTGGTATGAGAAAACTAACTCAAAATATGCAACACTAAATATTTTTGAAAATTTTTCTAGTATTGTGAATTACATAATGAGATGACATTGGTATAGGAAACTCGACTCAAAATATGAAACACCCCAAATATTTTATATGTTTAAATGTTGTAAATTATGATATAAAACATTAATGGTATGAGAATCCCAAATGAAAATATGCAACACATATTTCAAAAATTTATCTCATTATTTCAAATTGTGCTATGTAATAACATTGGTATGGGAACATAACTCAAAATATGTAATAGAATAAATATTTTTTAAATTTGTTTTAGTTTTGTGAATTTCACCATGTAAAGACACTAGTATAGTAAACATAACTAAAAATATGTAACACCCCAAATATTTTCAAAATTTGTCTCAATGTTGTGAATAGCAATGCACAATGACATTTGTATGAGAAGCTTGACTCAAAATATGCAACATGACAAATATTTCAGAAATTTTTCATAGCGTTATTAATCATGTTGTGTAATGGAATTGGTATATCAATCCCATATCAAATTTTATAACATCCCAAATAGTTCAAATATCTATCGTATTGTTGTGAATTGCATCATGCTACGACCTTAGTACTTGAAACAAGAATCAACATCTGCACACCCTAAATATTTATAAAATTTGTCCTAATGTTGTGAATTGAGTCATGTATAGACATTGACATGGGAAACCCAACACAAAATATGCAACAACCAAAATATTTAATAAATTTGTCTGAGTGTTATGAGTTAAATTATTCCATGTAATGACATTGGCTTAGGAAACTAAACCCAAAATATCTAACACCCCAATATTTATAAAAGAAAATTATGATCCTAAGTGACTCATATTTAATTCCTTTATGATGATATAGTCTAGCTATGAACTATTTGAGACATATTTTGTTGTTCTATAATGGTACTATAGTTTAATGATCTACATTGATACATTTTCATTATAATTATTGAGATAATTATGGATTGCATTTCATTATAACATTTGATATTTTTTATTAATGTGTACTTGTTTATTATTCCATTGGAAGTATTATTTAAGTACTATAATTACATTTATTATAGGTATATGTCTAGATGTTTTAGATTAAGGTAAAAGCAGGTTTTGAAGGGACCCCAAAACCCTTTAACAAAAAATAAAAGATGAAGCGATAACACCCAACAAGAAGGACATTCTTAAAACTTACTGTAAATCAACAACAAAATCAGGTTTTACAAGGACCTAAAACCACAGACCAAAACCATAAAAAAGCAAAAGAACACAGGTTTTACAGAGACCCAAAAACTCAAAATAAGTCTTGAAACTAATAACCAAATTTCAAAACCAATTATAACATCTAGCAAACAGGACCAGAACAAAAACTATAGCGACAAAGAAGACCCTAGTCTTCTAATTCTAGGATCATCTTCACAACCTCATTTCCAATTGTTGTAGTTTCCTGTATGGATATTTTAGCTAAATTAGTGACTTCTTGCATGGCTTTCTTACTCAAGCTCTGCCTGGTCCTCTTACATGGCCCCTCCAAAGATTTTATTTCTTCATTAGCTCATTTTCCAAGGTTAGTTGTAGTCGCACATATGCTTGAAGTGACCTCCTCCATTTTCATTCTGATTTCCTTGATGAACCTTCTCAGATTATTCTCATAATCCTTGAGTTTAATTGGAATATCACTCATTTACTTCTCCAAATTATTAATTTTGATCCTATCAGCTTCTTGGTTATGTTGCATTATTTCTACTTTCTTCTTCAACTCCATCATTTCCTTGTACATCCATGAATCAACTTGGAAAATAGCATCAGCTTTGAATTTGGCCCAATTCATGAATGAAAGCTTAGTATCCCTCTACCTGGCATCACAATTTTCATCTGCATTCTCTTGAGGAGAGGTCTCATCCTTTTCATTTTGGTCCTCCCTTTCCATCAATTTCTCCTCTTTTGTCTCTGCAAGGTCTTCATGCTGGTCATGATCATCCTTTTCTTTTTCCCTAATCTCCATAGGATGAGTGGAAATTAGAGCCATATGTTCTTTTTCTCTAATCAAAGATGGATCTTCAAATACAATATTTGTGTCTTTAGCACTTCCTCCCAACACAGTCTGTTTATCTTCATGATTAGAATTATTCTGTTCTGTATTACCCTCTGTTTTATCCCCTTCATTTTCTTCCTCACTTTTTTCTTCATTTTCCTTATAACCTTCCAAATTTGAACTAAAATCCCCAATTTCCATTCCTTCCTCTTCCTCCACAACATTCTTCTCAAAACTTTATGTACTTTTCGACTCAGATTCCTCTTCAACATTTGGTTTTTTAAAACTGAAAGGTTTAGATTTTACTTTTTCTTTCCCCTTCGCTTTTCCAATCCTTTTACACTATGAATCCTTATTTTTGTCTAAATAAGGAGTCAAAACTAAGGCATTGTTTTTGCAAAAGCCTTCTATAATAAGAATCAGTCCTTCATGTAAAATAGGTCTAGATTCTTTCTTTCTATGGGCAAATAGAATTTGAAGTAGCTAAAATCGTAAATAGAAAGGGAAGGAGATTCTGTCTTTATGCCTAAAATGATTAAGAAAGACAAAATGAAATTTATGTACTCTTTTACTCTTGCAATCTAAGATAAAATACTCATGAATGCAGCTTAAAACATCTCTCTAGATTCCTTTTATCTACTCCAAATTGAAGAAATCTCCACTCTTTTCTAGTTGCTTCTCCTCTGCCTCCGTCTTCAAAAAAAATTTGTATGCTGCATTGGAGATACTGGTTTGTTTGGAGAATTTAATGCCACTTGTGGGAATCCTTGTAACCTCTACAATAAAATCCTCAGTAAGCGTCATAGTAACACCATGGAGAGTTACTCTATCATCAACCTAGTTTTTGAAGAATGCCATCATAATATGCGGTTTAGATCCATGCAATCACTCTAGATAACTTACCACTTTCCCTTTCTAAAGAATCTTCCAAACATCCTATCACCCTTCTAGTCTTAACAATTTTTTGGCTCTTGCTTCTGTGGTTCACCCTTCATTTTGCAGAGCAGACAATATTCCAACAACACCCAAACACTCAAGGTAGAAAAATGGACCCAAATGTTCTTCACATGAAATGGAAATCGCCTATTTGTTGTCACATGTGAACTCCACATTACATTCTCATGAATGTACCTATTTAGTGAAGATAATATTTCCACCATAAGTCCATTCCACTGAATCATTAAATTACTAATCCAGGCAGATCTTTTCCTCTTTAGAATGAATGGCATCATAATTAGTAAGCGCTTTGATATCAATGTGCTTATTTAATGCATCATGCCATCTCACCTTATGCCCCATTTGAACAACATGATTAGCTATCCAGTCAGCAACCCCATTAGCTTCTTGAAATGTATGGGATATAGTCATTTTTTCAAACTTTAGAATTAAAACTTTAATTTCCATCACCGTAGCCTCTATAGACCAAGAAATTGAGTTTTTGTTATTGAGGATGTTTACAATATTCAAAGAATCACCTTCTAACCATAATTTGGAAAATCCCAACTCAAAAACTAGTTTAATGGTGTAAAGGGCTGTAGTAGCTTCAACAATATGACTATTCGACTTACCAATTGGGATAGCAATAGCATCAACTACATTTCCCACATGATCCCTCAGAATTCCTCCACATCTTGCTTTTCCCAGATTGCCTTTAGCTGCTCCATCAAAATTGCCTTTGATCCATCCAGTAGGAGGGGCATTCCATTTTATAGTCAATCTTGGATTATCAATTTTCAAATTAGGCCTTTCAGATCATAAGGGGTTATCAAATTGAAAGGTTTGATCAGGATCCCTCTGTGATTTAAAATTCTCCTTAATATCTCTAATAATATTTTGACCAAGCACCCATCTTGGAAGTTCTTTACTTCTAAATATTTTTTTATTTCTTTCTTTCCATATACCCCACCATATATGAGGAAGTGTTAATTTCCAAAAAAAATGAACATCGAGATTCTTTAAGGGGCAACACCAGCTTTTAAAAGCTAGATCCACATTTTTTTTATGTACCCATGTTATACCCCAGAATTTAAGGATCTCAGTCCAAAATTGTTGAGTATAGGAACAGTTCAAAAACATATGGTCTCTATCTTCAAATCCATTTTTGCATAAAATACACATGTTAACCACATTTATTCCTCTTTTCTGCAAATTGTCAAGTGTCAGGATTTTATTTTGAAGCATAGTCCAAAAGAAGATATTAATTTTAGAAATAAGCCCCTTCATCCAAGCTTGTGACCACAAAGGTTGATTACCCTTTTCCTTTGAAGTAAAGATAGTAGAGACTTTAAATTGTCCACTTGGATCATCATGCCAAATAATCTTATCCTCCATATAGGGATAAAGAGAGACATCATTGAGAGATAATTGGATGTTGTTGAAACCTTGATTAACATTAGTTAAATTCACCCAGGAATCATTCTGCCAATACTGACTTACTAGTAAACCATATCTTTGCTTACATTGATCAACTAAATCCTTATCTTGAAAATCTTCCATCAAAGGATAATCCTTTAACCAGACATCATCCTAGAATTTCACCTTATGTCCATTACCAACTTTCCAAGAACATCCTTTTCTAAAGTTATTTTTGTCCCCTGAACAACCCCCCATATGGAAGAGGGATGAATTACATCAGAATAATAAAAGAACTCAAAAAGGGATTTAGCATTAAAGAGGTACTTATGTTTCCACTCTTTGTTTTCATGGTACTCTCTCCATCCCAATTTGGCATTAAAGAGGTACTCCACTCTTTGTTTTCATGGTAAACTCTCCATCCCAATTTGGCTAAAAGATATTTATTCATACTTATAATTTTCCTAATTCCTAGTCCCCCTTCGCTAAAAGGTTTGCAAACATTGTCCCAAGCAATTAAAGGCATTCTCCTTTTTTCCTCAGTACCAGTCCATAGGAAATTTCTTTGAATTTTTTCAATAGACTCTACAAATTTAATAGGAATTCTGAATAGACTTAAAGCATAAGTAGGTATGCTTTGAAGACAAGGTTTGAGAAGAGTTAACTTTCCTTCCTGAATTAAAAGGTTTCCTTTCCATCCTGCAAGTTTCTTGCTGAACTTGTTAATAAGATCCTCCCAGAAGGCATCAGGGACTTTCGGACCAAGAGGAAGACCCAAGTAAGAAGAAGGGAGAGATCCTATAAAACATTAAAGAATTTTAGCAATTTTATTTTTCCTCTAGATAGGGGTGTTAATAAATAACATTGCACTTTTATTCCAGTTAATCAATTGCCCAGAGGCAGAAGAATATAAATTAATAGCTTGATTCAAATTTCTTGATTCCTTAACTTCAGATTTCCCCATAAAGATAGTATCATCAACAAATTGTCCATGAGAACAAATTAGAGGATGGGAAGATGGTTTTAAACCCTTAAATAAACCTTTATGGACCAAATTCCCAATATATCTCCCCAAGCAATCAACCATAATTACAAAAAGGATGGGGGATAAAGGGTCACCTTGTCTCAATCCCCAAGAAGGATAAAAGAAATGGGATGAGCTTCCATTTACCAAAATAGCAATAGAGGAAGTAGAAATCAACTAATAAATAATACCAACCACCCTTTTGTCAAAGCCAAAAGCTAATAGACTGTTTGAAAGGAATAACCAATCAACCCTGTCATAAGCTTTTGCAATGTCAACGTTCATAATGAACCCCTGATTATTAGAACATGATAATGAATGAATATTCTCATGTGCAGTGATAATAGAGTATATGTCTAGATGTTGTTGATAGTGTATTTTTTGATTACAATGGATATGTACTTGAGTTAGGTTGTGTTTGGACCCAATCAGTAAGGAAACATGGAGAAACAAATGGATAAATGAAAGAGTTAATTTAAATGTAAAGTTGATTGTGTTAGTAATTATGATTTAGTCATTGTGATTTTATTGATTGACTAATTTATGTTATCACTTTATGATCAATTTCATTAATAGTTGATTTGAGTTGGTTTTTACATTTGTGAAAACATCTCTTTATTCGATGATATCAATTGTGGGATAGTCATTATTTGAGTTAGAAGTATTTTATGATAGTTTATTTCTTATTGATTTTATCATTTATGTCAATTTAGTGTTGTACATTTTCATGGAATCCTTACTTGTTGACATCACTAGTCTACTCAATCATGTACCTGATCACGTTAGTATTTATTTTAATCTTCATCATCTTTATGAAGTACTTGTTTGATTTTAGACATTATTTTATTCTTGTTGTCAACATAATGTTTTAAAACTACCCTATATGGTTGTAGATGTGTATAAAGGATATCTTAATCTATTCTCTATATTAACTTGTGTAATATGGGATTACATTATTTAAACATATCTTGTTTAGCATGTTTTGCTTGTTTTATTTAGATGATGGTTTAAGCTAATGTTTTTCTTGGGGAAATTTTGGTTAGGTTAGTCCACCCAAATGGAGGTAATGGTAATTAGTTTGGTGTTTTTTACTTAAATTTAACAACTTAGGGGTTGTGGCATTAGCTTTTATTACCATGAAAGAGGTTCAAGATGATTCATTTGTTTTTTAGGTTTTGATGCATTCATTTTTAAACTAAATATTTTGAAACCTTTGGGAACTCTACCAATTTTTTTGGTATGGCATCCAAGAAAAATGTGAGGTTGTTCTGCATGAGGATTTTTGGGGACTAGAATTACAATTGGATGTATTAATATTTATGGCCATGCAAGAGTTGTAGAGAGCTACCATAGGTTTGTTTTTATGTTTACTATGTGATTAGTTTATGTGAATACATAAAATATTTTGATCTTCAAGATGCAAGAGTATAAAATCATACTATGGTTGAATTCCATTAACCAAGTAAGTGATGTATTTGAAATTCTATGTTTTTTTTTGGAAATGTAGTTAAATGGTAAAGTGTTAGGGATTTAACCAAAAATATTGCATCGATTTTCTATGTCATTTGGTTTTCTATTTTTTTTTTTTTATTTCCATTTTTGGCACATGGTGACCATGAATGGCTCAACCATGGCTTGGTTAAGCTTTTATAACATTTGTTTTGGTTGGTTATTACATATATTTATGATTGTCTAATCAACATATATTTTTTTTATTTTGAAGAATGTTTTTATTTAAATAGAAAATATGTTTCATTTTTGAGGTTTCATTTCAGTTTAGATGACTATGTAAGTCATTGTGTTATGTTTTTGTTTAAATCCATTGAAGAGCCATTTTGTCTATAGAATGATTTTAATGGACTGCATGTGATAATGATTTTTTTATATTATAAAATCCATAGTTGGGTTTTATTTAGGGAATGTGAATGACTTATTATCAAGTTAAAAATCCAATTGGGTTGTTAAAAATCCATTACGACCTTACTTATATGACTGTGTGGTTTTATTGACTTGGTTGCATTTTATTATTTAAGCTGTGGTATATTATAAAAATCCATTATGGATTTATGGTGATTGTTTGTTTGTTTTGTGGCTTGGATTTATTTTTTTAAGATGATGGTTAAATTATGGAAGCCATTCATCTAATTATGTTAAATATGATCTAGTTTTTTTTATTTATTATTTTGTAAACCCTAATTGGTTATAGTTAGGGTTAAATAAATAAAGTTAAATAAAAATATAAAGGAAAAATCATGTCAGTCATTTCAAACCACAACTTAAATGGGGGAAAGAACCATAGGTAAGTCCCCATAGGGGTTCAAAATTATTATACGGGTTTTAGGAATAATATATTATTATTTTCATTTACGAATTATTGTTTTACTATTTTATGAATCTTTAAGTTATGATTAGTTGACCTAGGGTTATGAAATCATTTGAATTATTAGATTAATTTTAGAAGTGATAATTGGAGTTATTATCATTCATTATTATGTTGACTTATTTTGGGGTAGCTAATTTGTTGATTATTTTAATCATTATAGTTATGTAAATGATAAAAATTTAAAATTTTAAGTTATTAATATGTTTAATAAATTCAATTTTGGTTAATAATGTGACATGAAGCTTTAGGTAAGTTTTATTCTATTTGGTTGAGATTGTTATCTTCATTTTATAGCTTTTATTTTAACTCAAAAATATCTATTAAATTAGTACATAAATATGGATACCACAAAATAGATTTAAGAGACATAAAATTTCAAAATAGAATATGGAACATAAATTGAGAATGTCTATAATAGATTTACAATTATAATTAGGTACTAAATTAATGGATCTTTGTGGATTAGTTTACATTTGTTATTTTTTCATTTTATTGGTCATTTGTTCTTATGTTGTCCAAATCGATTGTTTCAAAATCCTTTTTCCATTGGTTATAAAATACCTTGATCTATATCCAATTGAAGATTGGGGTGGTCTATAGACACTTATGGCTAGGATCACTAAGACTAGTGAGGCATTAGCTTCAATATAATGTGTGTAATGATTGGATTCTTTTCTTCTTACTTTGAGTTATTATAGTTGGATGAAAATGAATTAAAATACTCACGTAATTATTATATCTTAAATTAACATTTTTGTATTTGACTGGTAAACTCTAAGTTCTATAGAAACCTAAAACCATAGTTTAAGATGAAATAAAACTAGAAAAATAAGAAAATGTAGAACCAAGACACATTGGCCTAATAGAAACTAAGCTTAGGCATAATTACAACAAAAAGTAGTACCAAAAAACAAGACTACAACCTAGAACACCTACTAAATTTATTCATAAGGACCATCTTTCTTATTTCCTATGTCCTTCTTCTTAGCATTTCTAAGCATGCCTCTAGTTTGAGTGTCGTGGTCTTCTACCAAATTTCTCCTTCACTCCAATAACCCTTTTTTCCCTCTTTTTATCTTACTTCATGTTATTCATCATAGTTGTAATTATGGAAAGTGATGTAACATTGATATGCACATTTAATACATGAAATTATTATAGTATATATTTTGATTATTTTAATAATATGGCATTATTAACTTGACATGAATTTAATAGTTTTCATGAATACTTTGATAGAGGTATATAATTATAAGTTCTTTAACTTATGCTAGTAGCTAAACACTTATTTGGTATAAGTAGTTGATAAGTTGCTTTGAATGTTGTAGCATATAAGTTATGATGTGATCATGTCTTTGAAATTACTTATAAAGCATTGGTATAATGATTAAGAAGATACTTAGATATTTTATTGTGCAATTACTGAAGTTTAAATTTAAATGTAAATTATGTCCTAATAATTTCTTGATTTATCTTTACTAGAACATAAGGAAATGAAAAATAATGTAATATATCAAAGTTACTTGTATGATTGTTTATAATCATAATGTTGTATAATTTATGTGATATGTATTCATTGTATATGTCTACTTTTGATATCTAAAATATGGGGTAATTGGGAGAAATTAAAATTTATATTTAAAAAAACTCTTCAAATCCCTATGTATTATAAATGATATGTATAACATGGATTAACTATTTAAAGTATTGATACTTCATTAAATATTTGACTATAACCACATGGTTGGTTAAATTAAATCCTTGTGACATAATTCATAAAATTAATGGATTGAATTTGGTTTAATTCTTGTGCAAAAGTTGTAATAACTTAATGAAATATGGGACAAAGATTATATTGGAATAATTATTTAAGTAATTAACATGGATTATATGGGAAACTCTTAAATAAATTCGTTTTAATTAATTGTCATTAAGATTAAGTTAGTATTACATTACGTTGAAGTTATATTAGCATCAATATACTTCATTTGTTAGTTTTAAAAGTAACATGACTAGTATTATGCAATCTTGTGAATGGGAAACAAATCTTATACATTTGGAATTGACAACTGAATAATTTTATTAACAAGTTCTAATCCTTAAATGATAAATAGGTTATGAACTTACATAATTATCAAAATAATCTATTTCATAATTTATGCTTAAGGACTATCTAATCTTTAAGTAATCAATAAAATAAATGCTTAGATTAAGATCATAGATTTAAGTAAATGGACGTAAATTTAATAATAAGATTCAAGTTATACTTGACATAATTATATTTTATTCTTGAGACTATTATTATTATTTATGGGGCTTAAGTCATGAGGAATTTATGTCAAAAATAAAGGAGGTTTAAATATAACCTAAGACATTTTATAATCCTTAGGCAAGATTATCTTGAACTTGTACTCTACTTGTAATTGTTAAGTTGTTCCTAATAATAACTTAAGGAAGTTTATTTAAACATCCCTCAAATATTTCATACTTCCTATTTCTATTATGTCAAACTTTGTATATAGGTTGCCTATGTTATGAGAATACATTTAAATTTTTTACATTGCTTTTAAAAATAGTCCATTTCAATTGATCTCTATTTATTGTTTGTAATTTTCTAGTCATACTTAACCAAGCTTAGTATCATGACTCTTTTATTGAGCTTGATCTTACTCTACCTTTATTTGTTGAACTTTGTTGAAATTACCCTTAAGATAATGGATGTTTTATAACTTGTACATGTAATCATGTAATGTCATAAGTCATTAATGACTCTATTAAGAAGGTTTCATCATAATACATGGATAGAGGTGAACCCAATTCTATCTAAATATTTAGTGGATAAAATACTTCCTAAAGAAGGCATTGATTGATTAGGCAACTAGTATAATTCATGTGTTGGCTATAACATAGTTATGAATCTCATTGTGTTTTTACATGATAAAATCTAAGTGAACTTTATCACATTAATTTTTTGGATTTTTGTTTAGAAAAAAATGTTGTTATGACATATTGGTATCAATACATGGTTAACTATTTTAGGGAACTTTGGAAAATGTTTCTTGTTTATTTATACTAAGTTTTCACTTGTTTCACCACAAGATGGTGAGGACAATATTTGGAATATAAGATTATAACCCAATAAATGTTATTTTGGGTAGGAGAAGAGGTCTTAGGGTGAAAATTATTGAGAGAGATGAACAAACTCTTAATAATTTTGAAAATAATGTTGAGGGCCTTAAACATAAGGAAAATAATCCTAATTTTAACTGGGAAGTAATTTTCAATGGAATTTTGATTGTGCTAAATTCCCTCTAAAGTAAATTACACACCCAAGAGATAAGATTGAACAACATAGAAGGTGTTTCAATTGATGAAATTCAAGTCAATTCTAAAAGACAAGTGGATAAACCATAACTTTAGAGTAATCTTGGTAATATGGTTATCATATTATTGAGGAGCCAAATAAGTTGCCTTCATCAACATTGTAATGCGATGAAATAGGTGATGCAATTGATGGATAGTTAGTAAACCTATACAAGTATTTTAATCTACATAATATGTCTAATAATGTAAAGGCATGAGTAATAATCTACCACTTAGTAGGAGCTAAAGCTCTTTGGTGAAATCATCTATGCTTTACAATGTTACCATCTAAAGACTCTTACCTAGCCTACCTTTGAAAGGTAGTTCAAAAAGAGATATATTAGTTCCAACTTCAAGGAATAAAAAAAAACTAAAAATTAACTGCTAAAAAAAGATAATATGACTATGACTAAATATGAAAACAAGTGTTTGAATTTACTATCTTCTTAACTACATGAATGATGAAGAGACTAAAGTCACTAAGTTTAAGCTGGGATTGAAATAAATTTTAATGTATGATATGAATATGACTAATCTTAAGACTTTAACTATGGATATTGAATTTTCTCATAGGGTATAAGAAAAAGAGAAGACTCATCAAAAGGCAGGAGAAGGTTTTAAATAGAGTAGACAACAATCCAAGACTTAAAAAAGTTCTTTCTCCTAATAATTTTAAGAAATTTAATTTTAATAAAAAATTACAAGGAGTACAAGTGGTTTTGATAAATTTCAAGGGTAGAATAAGAATTCTTAAAATTTAATTTCTTCTAAGACTTCTAGTTATAAAATAAATTGGACTCAAGGTAATCAAAATTTACATACTCCTAGAGCCAATACTATTTTTGTGACACTAGAAAGAGCTATAGTATGTTGTTAATGTGGAGATAATCATTACTATAAGTATTATCCTAATCTTAAATTTTTCCAATAAGATAATCATAGAGTGTATGCAACTATTGAGAATATAAATATTGATTTCTAATCAACTCTTATTGAAAGTAGAGGTAAAATAAATAATTTTTCTATTTATATTTTGTTTGATTCAGGAGAAATTGAAAGTTTTATGGATCCTAAGTTAGTAACATATTTTAAGTTGAATTTGATGACTTTGATGAATGGTTGAGATGTTGATTTTTGCTCATGTAAAATAGTACCAATTACTAAGTGTCTTGAGGGAGTACGCATAGACATAGGTGTTTTTCAAATCTAAATAAATTTATTTATAGATCCTCTCAGATCATTTGATATTGTCTTGGGAATGGATTGGGTGAAGCACCATAAATCAAATTTTGACTACTATAGAAAAGTGGTATATTATTTTAATGATTTGGGAAGACCTATATAAAGTCAAGGTTTATTAAAACTAAAAGTATGTAAGCTAATCTCAGCCTTATAGTTGAAGAAAGTAGTACATAAAGGTTGAAAATTATATATTGTTTTAATGCAAGAAATTTCACATGAAACAATAATAGAATCTGAGTAATATCCATTTTTACAATAGTTTTATAAAAAAATTTATTGATAAATTTCCTAGTTTGCCTCCAAATCATGAATTTGAATTTTATATTGATGTAAGTGTAGGGGTAGCCCCTACATCCAAGGCACCGTATTACATGAATGTAGTATATTTTTAGGAGCTAAAAGTCCAACTACAAGAACCATTATGAAATGGTATTAGGCCAAGCATGTCAACTTGGGGTGTACCAATTTTCTTTATGAAATTTAAGGATAAAACTTTATGATTATGAGTTAACTGTATCATGATTAAAAAGGCTACCATTAATAACCATTATCCTTTACCAAGTATAGATGATATATTTTATCAAATTAAGGATGTGGCTATCTTTTATAAAATATAATTAAGATTAGGCTATCACCAATTGAGGATCAAGGAAGAATATATTCATAATATTTCTTTTAGAAAAAGATATGGATGTTATTAGTTTATTATAATGCCTTTTGGTTTTACTGATGCACCTATTGAATTTATGAACTTAATTAATAGTGTATTTAGGTATTTTTTGATAAGTTTGTTCTAGTATTCCTTGATTATATATTTATCTATTATAATAATAATGTTAAACATGAACAACATTTGCAATTATTATTGTAAAGGATAAGGTAACAAACTATTTGGTAATTTATCTAACTATGATTTCTTTCAATCTGAGATCCACTATTTGGGTCATACTTTATTAAAGCCTAGTATTGTTATTATCCAAACAAATATTAAAGATTTTTAAGAGTGGCCTACTCCTAAATATATACATGAACTATGTACTTTTATAGGATAAGCTAGTTACAATAGAAGATTCGATGAATTTTTTATAAGTTGACAAACCCAATAATGTCCTTATAGGTCAAGGGTAAGAAATTTATGTGGACCATTAATTGTGAACAATATTTCCTAAATCTTAAAGATTTATTAAATTCAACACTTGTATTTATTATACCAAATATGAATATAAATTTGGAACTATGGGTTGATGCATCTAAAGAAGTATTGGGTGGCATGATAACATACGATGGTTCAATTGTGGCTTATGAGTAACAAAAACTAAAGTACCATGAGAATAATTACACCACTTATGACCTTGAGATTTCTACCATTATTTATGCTTTTAAGAAATGGAAATATGATTTGTTGGGTAAGTATTTTGACGTAAAATCTAATCATCAAAGATTAGAATATTTATTTTTGATGATGATTAGAATGCATGCCAGGACAGATGGCTAAAAAAATTAAATAATTTTGATATGAATATTTCATCTAAAAAAGGTTAGAAGAATCATATTACTAATGCAATCAATTGATGCATGTATCTTGTTGCCTTATCATTTTTGCGTAATAATATTAGAACTAAATTATTGGAATAATAGTGTGTAATTTATTATTCCAAGATGTAAATGTAAATTTGGTTGATGAGCTTATTAAAATTAATTTTTTTTATTTTTAAATTAATTATGATGGTTTAATTAGACATAAAATCCAAATTTATGTACCTAAATCTAGTGACTTAATGAATATTTTTCTAAAATAAGTGCATGAAACAACTCATTTCATTCATCCAAGTGTCATGAATATGACTGATGAACTAAAAAGGCTATATTATTATATTAGACTGAAACATGAAGTTTTTGATTTTGTGTTAATATGTTTAGAATTCTAATGTGTGAATATTAAACCTTGACATTGATCATGATTGTTGTACCCTCATTATTTACCACAAGGTAAGTGGGCTATGATTTTGTTGGATTTCATAGCTAGTTTTCCAAATTATAAAAGCATACATGATAATTTTTTGGTTGTAATAGATAAATTTACAATATTTGGTCATTTAATTAATAGAAATATGATTGATGATGTATCTGTGTTTGATTCATAGTTTTTGAAAAATATAGTGTGTTTTCATCATATTCCTAAAGTTATTATTTTTTTAATCAAAATAAACATTTTTACTTCAAGATTTTGGAAAAGTCTAATTACTGCTTTTGGTACAAAGTTGAATTTTAGTTCATCTTATCAGCTAGAAATGGATTGTTAGATGGAAAGACTAAATCACATTGTGTAAGACATGATAAGAATTTATGTTATGGATCAACAAGGTAAATGATAAGATTATTTACACTTAGTTGATTTTTATTATAAAAATATATATCATTCACTGATTAAAATGGCTCCTTATAAATATTTGTATGGTCACAAATGTAGAACTCCACTTAGCTAGGAAAGTGTATGAAATAGGACTATTATTGGTCTTAATGTTTTTCAATATTAGGATAAATCTATAGAAATTATTAGGAAGAATTTAAAGACTTACTTGGATAAGCAAAAGAGTTATTTTGATTTTAAAAGGTCACCACATGAATTCTAAGTGGGAGATAACATTTTTCTTCATGTTAGATTATAGAAAAGTTAATTAAATTTAGATAGTCTTCCAAACTAGCCCCTAAGTTTATAATACCCTCTAAACTTTTGGATAAAATTAGTCTTTTTGCCTACCATCTAACCCTTCCACCTTCCTTATCTTAGATTCATGATGTATTTCATTTTGATTTTTTGTTAAAGTATATTTGTGATCTATCTCATGTTTTGGATTGGATTCATCTTTAGGTTTTAGAAGAGGAAATTCTGTAGTTGGGTCTTGGATCTAGTGATTATCCTAAAACATCATAGTGTTACATTAAGTAATTATGAGACTTCCCAAGTGTTGGTTCAATGGGATCCTTTATTGGAAATAAGTGATACTTGTGAAGATGAGAATATTTTAAGGAAGCATTATCCTTCGCTATTTTGATCATCAGGATGACTCTTTTCCAAGTGGGGGATGATGCCATGAACCTAAGTGATTTGTATTTAAATTCTTTATTTTGATAAAGTCTAGTTGTGAACTATTTGAGAAATATTTTATTTTTATACTATGGATAGTTTAGTGATATACATTAATACATTTTCATTATAATTATTGAGATAATTATTGATTACACTTCATTGTAGAATTTGATTAATGTGCATTAGTCAATTATTTATCTAGATGTAATATTTAGATGATGGTATTGCATTTACTATATCTATATGTACATATGATGTTGATAGTATATTTGTTGACTGTAGGAACAGGTACTTGAACTAGGTTGTGTTAGGCTTAAGCAATACAAAACACAAAGAAACAAATGGATAATGAAACAATTAATATAAATGTAAAGTTGAGCTTATTAGTATTAATTATTTAGTCATTATAATTTTGTTAATTATTTATTATCTATTATCATTTTATGATCAAATTCATTAATAGCTGATTTGAGTTAGTTTTTACATTTATGCAAACATCTCTTTATTTGATGCTATCAATTGTGGGGTTGTCATTATTTGAGTCATAATTATTTGATAGTTGTTGTTTTCTTATTTATTTTAACATTTTCATCAATCTATCATTGTTTGTTTTTATGAATCCTTATTGGTTGACTTTGATAGTCTAGTCAGTCACATAACTGATTATCATAATGGTTATTTCAATCTTTGTTATCTTTATAAATTTCTTATTTAACCTTAGACATTATTTTATTCTTATTTACATTTAAATTCTCTACTTAAAATTTTAAAATAACCCTATATAGTTACACATGTGTATATTAGCATCTTAAATTATGCTTTGTATTAACTTGTACATTAAGGGTTTATGTTGTTTAAATAGATTTTATTTTGCATATTTTTCTTGTTTGATTTTTATGTTGGTTTAAGCCATTATTTGGATTGGAAGAATTTTGTTTAGGTTTATCAGCCCACATGGGGGTCATGGTAATTAGTTTGGTGTGTTTTTCTTAAATCCAATGACTTAGGGGTCATGACACTAGCTCGTATTACCATGCAAGAGGGTTGAGATGATTCATTTAGTTTTTAAGTTTTATTATGTCCATTTTAGAACTTAGTCTTGGAGGTTTTTTATAAACTTAGGGAAACTCAACCAAATGTTTTTACATGGATACCAAGGGGAATTTGAGGTAGTCTATCATGAGGAATTTTGGGGACTAAAACTATAATTGGATGCATTAACCTTGATGGTCATGGAGGAGTTTTGAATATTTATTTAGGTTTCATTTTTGTGTTTATTTTGCAACTAGTTTGTGTGATTGCATATTAGATATTTATATTATAGGCTGGAAGATTAGATAAACCTACTCTTATAAATATCCATCAACTAAAAAGGTGTTGTATATGAAATTATATGTTGATTTTTAGAAATTTAGTTGAATGGTAAAGTGTTAAGGATTTAACCAAAAATATCAAATTAGGTTGCTATGTCATTGGATTCTGGGTAAAACCATAACAAGGGCCATTGAGTTGGTTTTATATTATTTTTGTTTTAGAACATGTATGCCATGAATAACTCATCCATGGCTTAGTTAAGCTTTTAAAATGTTTGTTTTGGTTGGTTATTACATATATTTATGATTGTTTAATCACTGTGTATTTTTATTGTGAAGAATGAGTTTTGTTTAAATAGTGATCTGGTATAGTTTTGAGGTTTTTGTTTGGATTTAAATGACTATGTTATGTTTTTTTAAATACATTTAAGATTCATTTTGGATATGAATCAATTCAATGGAATATATGTGATAATGACCTTTTTTATTTTATAAAAAACATAGTTGTGTTTGTTTACTGACTATAAATGACTGATTATCAAGTTGAAAGTTTGACTGGGTTGTTAAAAATATATTATGGCCTTACTTATGGGACATTTTCATCATTCACTGACTCAATACATTTTATTTTTTGGATTTTGGTATATTATAAGAATCCATTATGGTTATATGGTTATTATTTGCTTGTTTTTTGGCTCAAATTTATATTATGTTAAGTTGATGGTTAAATTATGGAAGCCACTTGGCTCAGTTCTATTAGATATGAAATAGGGTTATTTTTTTGGTTTATTATTTGTAAACCCCCAAGTGAGTACCTTCAGGGTTAAGTAAATAAATTTATATAAAAATATAAAGGAAAATTCTTGTCGATTATTTCAAATCATGGCTAAACTGGGGGAGAGTACCATAAGGAGTCCCCATAGGGGATTAAAATGATTGAAGGGGTTTTGTAAATAATATATTATTATTTTCATTTTACTATTTGAAGTACTTATTTGAATTTTTAAGATTATTTAATTAATGATTAGTTGACCGAGGGTTATGGAATCATGTTGAATTTTTAAATTAATTCTGGAAGTGATAATTGAAATTATTATCATTCACAATTACATTGACTTATTTTGGGTAAATTAATATGTTGATTATTTTAATCATTATAATTATTGAAATGAATATAATTAAACTTATAAGTTATAATTATGTTTATTAAGGCTAGTTTTGGTAAATAATGTCACCTAAAACATTACATAAGTTTTATTTTAATTGGTTGTGTTTGTTATCTTCTTTTTATAGGTTTTATTTTAACCCACAAATGTCTATTAAATTAGTACATGAAGATGACTACAAAAAATAGATTTACGAACCATATTATATTATAAAATAGAATATGGACTGCATTTAGAAGCTCAAGAATATATCTACAATTGTAATTAGGTACCATGTTAATGGATCTTGGTGGGTTGGTTTACATGTTTTCATTTTTCTCTTTTTTGGTCATTTGTTAGTATCTTGTAAAAATTGATTATTTTTTAATCCTTTCTCCATTGGTTCTCTACTAATTTAATATGCATCCAATTGATGTTTGGGGTGGTCTAGGGCCACTTATGTTTGGGATCATTGGGACTAACAAGGTAAGCTTCACTTCATTAGATTGCGTGTAATAATTGGATTATTTTATTTTTTCTTTCAGTTATGACAATTGGCTAAAAGTGAATTAAAAATTTCTTGTAATTATTATCACTGAACTTCATTTTATTTATCATATTTGTACTTATGAAAAGTTGTGTAACATTGATATGTATATTTTATTCATGAAATCATTATAGTAGATCTTTTGATTATTTAAATAATATGGCATTACTAACTTGATATGAATTTAATATTTTCCCTTCAATACTTTAATAAAGGTATGTAATTATAAGTTATTTAACTTATTTTGGTAGCTAAACACTTATTTGGTATAAGTAGTTGATAATTTTGTTTGAATGTTGTATCTTCTAAGTTGTGATGTGATCATGTCTTTGACTATACTAATAAAGCATTGGTATATTGATTGAGAAAATACTTAGATGTTTTATTATGCAATTACTAGTGTTTAAATGGAGATGTAAATTATGTATTGAATATGGATTGATTATTTATTTACTAGAATACAAGGAAATGAGACATACTATTAATATGCCAAAATTACGTGTTTGAGTCTTTATAATAATAAGCTTGTATAAGCTAGGTGACAACATTTGTTGCATATCTTTACTTTTTTATGTATTATATGAGGCAATTGGGAAAATTTGATAGTTATATCTATATGAATTTTTCAAAACTCTATAGATAATGAATCCTATTTATGACATCGATTAACTAATGAAAGTATAGTTACTTCATTAAATCTTGGACTATAACCACATAGTTTGTTAAATTAAATCCTTGTGACTTAATTAGTAAAATTAATGGTTTGAATTTAGTATAATTATTATCTAAAAGTTATAATAACTCAGTGAAATATGGGATAAAGATTATATTATAATAATTACTAAAGTAATTAACATGGATTGTATGGTTAGTTACTAAATAAATTCATTATAAGTTGATATCATTAAGATTAAATTAGTTTTACATTAGCCTAAGGTTATATTGGCATCAATATACTTCATTTTTTAGTTGTAAAAGTAGCATGGCTATTCTTAGCTAAGAATCTTGTGATTGATGAACATATGTTATATGATTATAATAGACCATTGAATATTTTTATTAATGGGTTATTATCCTTAAATTATAAAAGAAGTTATAAACATACATAATTATAATTAGTATCTATCTTAGAATTAAATCTTGATA
This sequence comes from Torreya grandis, assembly GCA_037957365.1. Classification (NCBI taxonomy): domain Eukaryota; kingdom Viridiplantae; phylum Streptophyta; class Pinopsida; order Cupressales; family Taxaceae; genus Torreya; species Torreya grandis. The sequence continues at coordinate 1,297,838 of JARHVA010004990.1, read as the reverse complement.
ATGATATAATCTTTAAGAAAGCAATAAAATAAATGCTTAGATTAATATCATGGATTTAAAGTAAAGGACATACCATTAAGAATAAGATTCAAGTTATAATTAAAATAAATATATTTTGTTCTTGAGATTTTTATTATCATTTGAGTTGTTTATGTCAAAAGGCATTTATTTCAGTAATAAAAGAGATTTTAAATGTAACCTAAGAAATTTTAGAATCCTTAAGTTAACTTGTATTCAAATTGTACATTGCATGTAATTGGTAAGTTGATTATAATCATGACTTAAGCATGTTTAAGGAAACATCCATCAAATCTTTCATTCTTCCTATAGTTATTGTGTCAAACTTCATACATTGATTGCTTATGTAATGAAAAGGCATTCAAGTGGTTTTCATTACTTTTAATAATAGTCCTTTTTCATTGATCTCTATCTAGTGTTCATAATTTGGTAAATCATACTTAACCAAGCTTAGATTGATGTTTTTTTATATTAAATTTGATGTTACTCTACCCTTTTTTGATGACCTTTGATGAAACTACCATTGGGTTATTAGTTATTTTATATCTTGTATAGTTGCTTGGGTAAGAGCATAAGTTAGTAATAAATCTATTACGAAGGTCTCATAACATTAAACAGATAGAGGTGAGTGGGTATGACCACACTAAACCACTTATATACAAATATAGAGTGGTTAAAATGTTTCCTAAATAAATCATTGATGAGTTATGCAGTTAGTATAGTTCTTATTTTGGATATAACATAGTTATGGATCTCATGCATGTTTTCATGATAAACTCTAAGTGAAATTTATTCTATTAATTTTTATATATTTGTGTTTAGAAAAAAATTATTGTTGTGACAATTTTTTCCTATTTTTATGAGTTATGGCATGAAATGACATTGGAATTAGAAACTTGACTCAAAATATCATGAAAAAACATTCGTATGGTAAAACTAATGTATAATATGAAACACCCAAAATATTTATAATGTTTGTTTTAGTGTTTAGATTTACATAAAATAATTACATTAGTAAAGGAAACATGACTAAAAATATAAAACAACCCAAATATTTCCAAAATTTATCCTAGCATTGATAATTATGCCACACAATGACTTTAGTATAGGAAATTTGAATCCATAAAGGAAACACACAAGATATTTTTAAAAATTCCATAGTGTCTTAAATTAAAATGGGTAGTGACATTGGTATAGGAAACCTAACTTAAAATATACAAAAAACCAAATATTTAAGAAAATTTTCGTCATGCTAAAAAATGTGCCATTCAATGGCATTATTATTGGAAACCCAATTTATAATATTCAACAACCAAAATATTTTCATAATTTGTCATATTTTTGTGAACCATGACATACAATGACATTATTATGGGAAACTAAACTCAAAATATGCAAATCTAGATATATTTATAAAAAAATTTCAAATGTTGTGAACCACATCACGCCATGACATTGGCGTGGAAAATTTGACTATAAATATGTAACACCCCAATTATTTCTAAAATTTATCTAAGTATTGCAAACTATGACATGCAATGACATTGGTATGGGAAACCCACCTCAAAAGATACAACACCACAAATATTTCCCAAATTTTTCCAATGTTAGGAATTTTACCATTCAAAAACATTGGTATGGGAGACCTAATTCAAAATATATTACTCTTTAAATACTTATAATATTTGTCCTAGTGTTGTGAAGTATGTCATGTAACAACATTGGTGTGGGAAACCCTACTACAAATATGAAACACCAAAAATATTTATTAAATTTTTCTACTATTGTAAATTACACTATGAAACATAATCATTATGGTAACCCCATATCCACATATTAAAATCCCTAAATATTTTTAAATTTTTTCCTATTGTTATGAATTAAGATGTGTATTGGTATTGGTACAAGAAACTGGACTTAAAAAATGTAAGAACTCAAATATTTATGGAATTTTTCTGAGTGTTAAAAAATGTACCACACAATGACATTGGTAGAGAAAACCCAAATCAAAATATGTAACAACCCAAATATTTCCAAAATTTATCCTAGGGTTATGAATTACATCATGAAATGACATTGGTAGGAAATCTACCAAATCTTAATGGCAAATTTTAAATCAGGGCTGATAGATCTAAAGAAGGGTCTAGTAGTGTGTGGTTTATGAATCATAAAAACATAAATAACATGAGAGAAATTATACTACTCATGAAATTTAAATGGTTTCCACTATATATAAACTTAAGTAATGGAAACATTTTCTATTGGGTAAACATTTTAATGTTAAATCCTATCATCACACCTTAAAGTATTTATTTACCTAGGATGATCTGAATTCATGCAAGCATAGATGGATAGAATTTTTTGAGATATTTTGATATGAATATTTCATATGTGAAAGGTAATTATAATCATGTTGTTGATGCACTTATCTTATGCATGTATCTTGCTTCCTTCTCTATTCTACATAGTAATTTTAGAACTGAAATTTTAGAACAATAATGTTTTAATGAATTTTGCTGAGAGGTAAGTACAAGTTTGTTTAATGAGCCTCAGAATATCAAATTTTATAATTTTTTCTATTTATTTTTATGGCATATTTAGGTAAAAAATATAATTTACATGCACAATATAGGTGATTTATTGACTATTTTTCCAAGATATTTATATACAACACCTCATTTTGCTCATTTAGGTGTCACAAAGATGACTAATGAGCTAAAAGGATTATATTATTTGACTAGTTTGAAGCACAAAATTGTTTAATTTATGTAAAAAAAATTCAAATGTAATTGTGTGAAAGCTAATAATTATTATCTATGAGTATCACTATATCCTCATGATGTTCCATGAGGTAAGCATGTTATTATTTCTCTTGATTTTATAGCTAGTTTGCCAAAGTCTTGAAGAAAACATGATACTTTTCTTGTTGTAATAGATAAATTTACCAAAGATGGACTTTTCATTTATATAAATAAAAATGATGATTATTTTTTGTTTACCAAATATTTTGTGAAAAAAATAATATGGATTCATAGCATGACATAATTTATTATTTATGACAGAGATAAACTTTTGAATTCAAGATTTTGGGAAACCTTGACTATTAATTTTGGTACCATATTTAATTTTAGTTCTTATCATAACCTAGAAATGGATGGTTATATGGAATGGATTAATCAAATTATGGAATACATGTAGAGCATGTGTGTGATGGATCAATAATGTAAATGGTAAGATTATTTACACTTAAGTTAGATTCTATTACAATAACATGTATCATTCTATGATCAAAATGTCTCCATTTAAAGATTTTTATGTGATTAAATGTAGAACTCTACTTGGTTGGAAATGTTTTAAAAATAGAACTATTTATTGTCTTGAGGTTTTATCGTAATATGATATAGAAATGGAAATCATAAGGAAAAATCTTAAAGTTGCCTTTGATGGAAAAAAGAGTTATGCAGATTTAAATAGGTCACCATGAGAATATGATTTTGGTGATAAAATTTTTTATGCATGTTATACTTTTAAAATTTTCATTAAAGTTTTTAAAATATTATAAATTGGCTCCTCTATTTGTTAGACCCTTTGAATTTTTGGATAAAATTACTCCTATTGCCTATCAACTAATCATTCCTCCTTTTCTGTCATGTATTCATGATGTTTTGCATGTTCCATGATTCATAAAACATATATATATATAATCCTTCTCAAGTTTTTTGTTTGATGAATTTTTAGGTTTTAGAATAGGAATAAATGTAATTAGAACCAATGAAGATATTGGACCATCATAGTGCTAGACTATAAAATTGAGATATTTCCCAAGTTTTGGTCCAATGGGATCCCTTGGTTTTAAGAATTGTTACTTGGGAAGATGAGTGTATTTTTACGAAACACCTCTTTGGTTATTTTAGTCATCGGGACAACTCATTTCCATGTGGCTGAAGATGTCATGACCAAATATACTTGGATTTTTTTTATAGTATTGTTGTTGTGATTCTACAAATGACCATTTCTTGAATCATTAATTACTTTTTCTTATTGGGTTAAATCACTTATATGTTATGGAACATTGGATATCATTTATGATGTGTTATCAAATTTTTATAATGATAATTTGGATATTAAGTTATTATGTTTATATAATTATTCTAATTTAAATATGATATATTTTTAGTTATGTAGTTAACAATTTCATTCATTATATGTTTTAGTCCAAATACTATTGATTCACATTTTTTAGTGATTACAAGGATATGTTATTAATGTTATATGTTAGTTATAAAAATATATAACAACTAATAATGATGATTATTAAATGTTTTGATCAAGGAATACTATTAGAGCCTATGGTGTATTTAATTTTTTATTGACACACTATTTTTATTCTATAGTTATTATCTTGTATCATTGAGATCTTTTTCTATTCTTTATGCTTGACTATTATTAGTGTTAATTTTCACATGGGAAGTTGTTTTATGTTTCAAATTATTAATTAGTCAATGGTTTGCTAATGGTTTTTATCTTATATGAATTCCATTTCATTTCCACAAATTTTTTGTTTAGGTAAAAGTGTTGTTTTAGTTGTTGTGTTGTTTTTTCATTGATTAGAGGACAAAATGCACCTTAAGACTCATCCCGACTATGTCAAGGGGTGATAATTAGATTTTTTTATAATTGTGTCATTGGAATTTGGTAAAATAGTAATTGGAAATCATTTTGTATTGACTCATTTTTTGATGAAATATTCATCGAGTAGATTTTAAATAAAACTACTTTTTTCATTTGATGTTTTATTGGGTGGAGCTTATAATTTTTTGGAACTAGGTTTGTGCTACTAAAATTTAATTTAATGGATTTTGAGTTGGTTCATTATGAGAATATAAGTTCATTTTTTATAGTTTCTTTTAATGGTATAAATAAAGGCTATGTGTTGGCCCATGGTTTAAGCATAATAAGGAATACATATAGAGGATAAAATATGGATATGAGGAGAAACTTGTAGATATTTGAAAGGGGACTCAAAATTATAAAAAAGAGGTGGAATATCTCTCTTTGTGTAACATTTACCCATCTTAAATTTTTTTTATTGATTTTCATGTAAGTGTTTTTCCATTATTATTCTATGCTAGGGTGTCTGTATGCATTTAATAGTATTTTACCTACTAGTATTTTGTATTCTGTTGTGTTGCCTATACTTTTAGGCTGTAATTTTTTAAATGTGAATGAAAATATATAAATTTAGACATTTATGATTTAGGTTTGGTATATAGTGTTACTATTCTTTAATACATATTTTTTTTGGTGTTGGCTATGTTTATTTTATAACCAATGGTACAAAAACCATAGTTTGAGAACAAGAACCTAGTGCTTAGGACATGGATTCATATTTTTTATCACTTTGAAATATATAAATAACTATTATTGGTTATTTAAATAGTTTCTCAATTTATATTTTTCCTTATTTGAATGAATAAATTCATCTAGGGTATAGTATTTGAGGGTTCATTTCATATTGGACAATCGATGTGTTTGTTGGTAATGGATTTTGATTTTATCCATTATTATACATGGTTGGTGTATAAAATTATGGCTAAAGGTTTCCATTTATATTTAACATTAAATGTTTTTATTTTTATATTACTTTTGGACTATCGACTAGTTTTCCATTATTACAATTATGTCAAAACTTGGTTATACTCATTTGGGTCTTATTTTTATACTTTATGGTAAAGTGTAAATATGATTAGGATTTAATTCAAATTCTTGGGAGTATTAATTAATATATGTGTCAATTTTTTAATATCCCCAATACTATTTAAGTACTTAAATTTGGATTTTTTCTTAATCCTATTTACTAGAAACTATCATTGAAAATTTCACCATTTTTATGAAATTATAAAAATAAATCAAATGTAACAAATTTCTGATTTAAAATACTAATTTATTGATTTATATATTAGAAAAATATTTTCAATAAGAATAGTCAAATATTCAAAGTGAAGCACAAGTATAACTCCTAAATGAAGTTACCAAAATTGACTTCGAGGGTTTTTATCCTTGAGTCTAATTAAAAATTAAGGATTTCATCCTCAAATACAATATCATTGATGCTAACCAAATATGAATTTTTATTGAATGAAATATAATGATGCTCTTTCTTTATGAACTACCCATCATAAATACCCCTTAAGTGGATTTTCCTAAATGGTGTGACTTTTCAAGGAGTCACATCCCTTGAAACCTCACATGGGTGGACTTGATTTGGGTTTTATTACTTCATTGTGGCACAAAATTTATGAGGGACAACTTCATCCTTTGCACTTTATCTAGTTTTAAAAATGGATATTGTAGTCCTAACTTCCTAAAATTTCTTATCCTTAAGAAATTATAAGTTGGAGGCTCTAGAATGGTTGTTCTTTCCCAGTTGGCATCCTGAGTAGGTATATATTCCAATGGATCAAATATTATTTTATGCTTTTGTTTGTTAACCTCTTTCATAATTTTAAAACTACAATGAAGCATGTAAATTCAATATTCTTTAATGGTACATAAGAGGGAATGTCCAAATGCAATAGTTGATACTAAAATATAATAGTTCTCAAATTCATCCAATTCAATCTATGGAATAACAAACTAGGAGGATCCAAATTCCAACCTCTCAAGTGATGGATTTGTTTCAAAATTAAAGTGAATGGATCCATACACTCATATGAGAAGAAATCTCATTAAAATAAATCTCCTTATTTATTACATTCCAATATTAAATGATGAAATGGCTGCAATTTTTAAATAATATTATCAATCCAACTCTTACCATGCATATTATGATGTTTTGATGCAATTGGTTCATGTCCTTAATAAGTTCATCTAGTGATTATAATTAAATAATAATAAATTCATATAATTTTAAGAAAATCTAATATTTATGACAATAATATTTTGTAATTTTTACACCCCTTTATTCCATAGTTCTAGGTAGTAGTTTATTTAAAGGTTTTACATATTTATCAATAGATGATAGCCTACACATCCTTATTATCTTCTTTTTATTCTACCTTCTATCTATTAAAGTGTTACAGTGGAATCCAGTACATTCTTGCTTGAACTAGCTGGTTTTAAAAATCATTAAATCCCTAAGAGAGAATTATTTTTACCCTCTACTTTTTTTCCATTTCTATTGTCATCCACTTGTATTGACATGATATTATTCACTCTCAAAATATCACCCAAATCCCACACACCAAAAAAAATATGAACTTGAATCAAATAACCTATGTGTCCTATGTTTGTGTTATTATCAAAGTGTTTTCCTTATTTAATTTTGAATAATAATGCAATATCTAGCACAACTTCCTTCACCTTCAATTATTTACATCCAAAAATTGATGATTCTTCATCAATATCTTAGTGACATATACAATCATTAGAAGTTAATGAAACATCTTTCACTAGCTAATGATTCTCACCTTCAAATTTCATACGAAGTATCTTTTTCTCCTCATCAATATTTAGAGTTTTAGATCTTGGCTTTTCCATTTTACCTGATCATACTTCCTCATAGTGCCTTGTTCCAATCCATGACTCACTCAACTCCATAAAATTAAAAAATAGAGATTTCTCTTTGAATCTCTTTAGAAAGAGTTTTATATTGATAAAAATTGGACACAATATTATTGTGTAGTAACCCCATGGTTCATAGGTTTGTAAAAATATAGCTCTGATAACACTATAATATCCCCAATAGGATCAAAGTACTTAAATTTTTATTTTGACTTAATCTTATTTAATTAAAACTACATCATTGATATTTTGACCAATTTTTTATAAACTTATAGAAATAAATCAAATATGACAAATTTATGATTTCAAATACTTAATTCTTGATTTCTATCTTAGATAAATATTCCAAATAAGAATATTTAAATATTAAAAGTGAAGCACAACTATAACTCTTAAATGAATTTACCATAATAGACATCAATGGTTTCTATCTTTGAGTCTAATTAAAAATGAGGGTTTTTGTCCTCAAATGCATTATCAGAGCTACTACCCAAATATGAATATTTATTGAATAAAATCTGCTCATGATCTTTCTCGACAAACTACCCATCATAAATACCCCTCAATTGGCTTTTCCCAAATGGTGTGATTTCCAAAGGAGTGGTGTCTATCCAAACTTCGCATGGGTTGAATTGAATTGGGTGTTGTTCCTTCATTATGACACCCAATTCATGAGGGAGGACTTAATCCTTTTCACTTAATTTATTTTTGGAAAGTGACACTACATTTTGATGTCAATGGTTATTTAGTCATTAGTATGATTGAGTTGAATGATTCATAGCATAATGGTTTATTTTGTTTTATGTTTTGAAGTATGGTATTATTTCCATGTTATGTCTTGGGAGTTACTTTAAGTCATCACTATTTGTATGATATTATATAAAAAATCATTTATGCTTGGTTATATATTTGGTGATGCCTATTCATTTTATCAAAAATCTTTTAGAGTCAATTCGATGTTGAGGTGTTTATGAGTTATTTAAATAACACTATTTTGGTGTAATTATACAAAAATATAGATTTATATTCATGAATCAAATGGGGTTTAGTATATTCATTAATATCAATCATATTATATTCAAATAAGTGACAATACTGTTAAAGTAACTTAGAAAACACATTTGTCTTTGATGGATTGTTTTAATTTTTGTGGATTTTCTTGCTTTATTTGGTAACTTATTTGTACTCTGAGGATAAAAGCATGTTATTTCATATTACTCTTCATGAACCCATGATGTAGATCTATAAAAACAAGTGATGGTTGGGGTATTCTAGGGCTAGCAAATGGGGGCATTGTTGGGATTGGAAGAGTGTTTATTTGAAGATATTAGAAACAAAATATTGTTGTAGATTGTTTCATAAGTGAATCAAATGATTTGATACCTATGTTCTATTATCTACATGGATTATAATTTAATTTAAATCTTTGAGATATCAAAATTAATTTTTTATTTATTTATTTATCTTACACTATGGATTTAAATAGGTTCATATAGTATTAAGTTAATTCATAACATAATGACTATTTATTGTTCCTTAGCAGCATTATTTAGTTTTTTAATTTGTGATCTAATTTATTTTAAGTATTATTTAGGTTTGATATATTTTTTTTTAAATTATATCTAAATGTTATATGCATATACATATTGAAAATATGACTTTCATATGTTGTTGATCATGTTGTTGAAAACATTATACTATAAACTATTTAATATATGGTTACATTCTATGATGATGGATGAAAATATGTTTGTCTATTTGGTGTTTATTTTATAGTTATGGAAGTAAAAATATTTGTTGGTTATGTTTTCAATTGATATTTATCATTAGTTTTAGTGAATTAAACTCTTGATGGTATCGTGATTGAAATGTCATGTTCTCTTGGAAGTATATAGTATTATTTTTAAGTTTAAATACATGAGTTAAAGTGACTATATCAATTTAAGTAAAATTACTCAAATTTACATGATTATTATATTTAATTTGAAAATTTTCATTTTCTAACTAGTTTTTCATTACTGGCAATGGAAATATAGAGTTTTGAGAATTAAATACTGATCAAAATACTAAGATGATACTTTAAATTATTAAGTTGATGACATTGTTGTATTTCAAGTAGTTACCTACCTTGGGTTTAATTGTATCATATTATTTATTGAAAGATATAGACAATCTTTAATGGAATTAATATAAAATCAAGTTTTGATATTCATTGTACAAAGTTCTACTTTAAGCTGATATGTTGAAAAGATAGCATAAATTGACTTTGTTTTAAATTATATATTCAATTGGAATGTTTTATACTTGAGTATTAACTTGTAAGGTAATGCTGGGGTGTTGAAATAATAATGTGAAACCAATTAAGCAATCTATAGAAAACACCAAAAGTAAACAATTATTGTTGATTAATGTTAATAATGCATTTAATACAGCTAATTTATAATACATAAAATTCATGCTCATAATCAATCATGTGAAAATTAATAATATTTATATGAGTAAAATATTTAGTTATAAGTACTTAGATAACTTATAAAAAGTTAAAATGGTAACTAAACTACATGCAATTAAGGATAAGTGAATTCTATGAGTGTTCACATGTGAAAATTAAGCGTGGTTGTAGAAATATTTTGACTAAATGAATTTTTATATTGTTATTACCTAGTTCATTTGTGTTTATCATATGGTGACAAAATAACATGTAAGAACTAGAAGTAGATGATTTATCTTTATTCAAAATTCTAAAGTACAATTATATGGAAATTTACATGGACTTAATTTGTGTATACTAGTGATTATATGGATACTTATGTGGTTACATCCATCATGGTAAATTTAAATAATACTTTATAAGTATCTAAAATATGAAAAGTGAATATAAGCTAAAATATGGAGTTAATTTAAATTCATTAGTATGAAGGCATAAGTGTAATGATTTTAGGAATGATCATGGTAAAATGGTCAATATGGATAACACTTTCATATGGTCTTTACTGAATCAAAACTAATTGAATCATTTAATAAAATATATTATGTTGTATTTATTTTGTAAATAGTCCTCAAAATGATCTCTATATAATTCTAATGTTTTATAGATCTTGACTAAGAAATGCTTAGTGTGATGATTCTTTTATTGAATTTATTTCCCCTTTTACATTTTTTTATTGAACTCTTTTTCGTTTACCCTATGAGGTATAGACTATTCTGTTTGGGAGAGTTAATAAGTTGGTATAATCTTAGTTATGAAGGCCATATAGGCAATACATGGATAGGTGTGTATGAGTGTGTTGGTTCATACACCGGCTCATCTCTATTTGAATACTCAATTGATAATTGCTTTGTAATGAAGTTATTGGTGATTTGATGAAATGGTCTAGTTCCTCTATTATCTATAACATAAATAAGGATATCATTACATTTTCCATGATAACTATTTTTGAATACTTGAACCATAGTGCATTATCTCTTTGCTTTTCAAAACTAAGCTATTACATTGGGTTGTTGCATATTTTGAGTCATGTTTGTCATATAAATGTCATTGCATGATGTAATTCACAACATTTTGATAAATTTTGAAAATATTTGGGGTGTTACATATTCGGATTCATTTTTATTGTACCAATGTCATTGCATAGTGTAACTCATAACACTAGGATAAAATTTAGAAATATTTATTGGTACATATTTTGAGTTAGGTTCCCCATACATTTTTTTGCATGATGCAGTTAATAATAATAGGACAAATTTTATAAATATATATAATGATGCATATTTTGAGTTAAGTTTCATATACCAATGTAATTATTTGATGAAATTGAAACATTGGGACAAAATTAATAAATATTTTGAGTGTTACATATTTTTAGTTTGGTTTCCTATACCAATGTCATTACACAACACAATTTTCAACACTAGTAAAATTTCAAAAATATTTTGGGTGTTGTATATTTTGAGTTTGGTTTCTCATACCAATGTCATTGAATAATTAAATTCACAAAAATAAGAAAATTTTTTGAAATATTTTGGGTGTTAAATATTTTGATTTGGTATTCCCTTTTGAATGTCATTATGTGTCATAATTTGTAACACTAGGATTAATTTTGTAAATATTTAGGGTGTTGTATATTTTGAGGTTAGTTTCCCATACCAATGTTGTTACATGATTCGATTCTAAACATTGGGATAAATTTTTAAAATATTTTTGGTGTTTCATATTTTGACTCAGGTTTCCCATACAAATGTCATTATTTAACATGGTTAACAACACTAGGAAAAAATATATAACTATATGGGGTGTTGCATATTTTGAGTAGGGTTACCCATACCAATGTCATTGTAAAATATGGTTTACAACACTAATAAATTTTTCAATAATATTTTTGGTGTTACATATTTTGATTTAGGTTTACCTAGAAATGACATTATGTGATGCATTTCTCAACATTGGTACAAATTTTGAAAATATTTGGGTTGGTTCATATTTTTTGTTAGTTTTCAAGTAATAATGTCACTACACATCAAAATTCCTAAAACTAAGGAAAATATAAAAAAATATTTTGGGTGTTACATATTTGGAGTCATGTTTCTCATACCATTATTGTTTTATGGTGAGATTCACAACACTAGGATTAATTTTTAAAATATTTGGGATGTTTCATATTTTGAGTTATGTTTCCCATACTAATGTGACTATAAAAAACAACTCACAAGACAAATTTTATAAATATTTCATTATTGCATATTATGAGTCAGGGTTCCATATCAATGTAGTTGTAAGACCTAATTCACAACATTGCAAAAAAATTTGAAATTTTTTTTAGTTGATGCATATTTTGAGTTGAGTTTCTTGTACTAATGTCATTGGATGATAAAATGTTCAACATTAAGAAAATTTTCAAAAATACTTGGGATGTTTCATATTTTGAGTCAAATATCCCATAACAATGTCATTGTGTATGTAAATTTACAATACTAAAACAAATTTAACAAATATTTGGGTTGTTGAATATTTTGAATTAGGTTTCCCATACCAATGGAATTTTATGGTAAAATTCATATAAATGAGACACATTTTTGAAATATTTTGGGTGTTGGATATTTTGAGTCAGGTTTCTTATAACAATGTTGTTACACATCACAATTCAAAACATTGGGACAAGTTTTATAAATATTTGGTGTATTGCATATTTATAGTCAGGTTTATCCTAACAATGTCATTAAATGCCATAATTTTCAGCATTGAGACAAATTTTATAAATATTTGTGGATTTTCATTTTTTGAGTTAGTTTTCCTATTCTAAAGTCATTACATGTCACAATTCACAACACTAGGACGTCTTTTATAAGTTTTTAGGTATTACATATTTAAATTCTGATTTCCTATACAAATGTCATTACATGGCATAATTAATAACACTATGAAAAATATAAGAGGTATTTGGGGTGTTTTATATTTTTATTTAGGTTTCTCATACCAACATAGTTTCATGATATAATTCATAACACTAGAATAAATTTCATAAATATTTTGGGTGTTGTATATTTTGAGGCAAGTTTCCCATAAAAGTGTCATTGCATGATTCGATTCATAAAATTGGGATAAATTTTATAAATATTTGGGGTGTTTCTTGTTTTGATTCATTTTTATTATATCAATGTCATTACATGCATCAATTTCCAAAACTATAAAGCATTTTAAAATATATGTGGTATTGGACATTTTTAGTCATATTTCTCATACCAATGACATTTTATAACATGGTTCATAACACTATGAAGAATTTTGAATATATTTTTTGTATTTAATAGTTTAAGATAGTTTTACCCTACCAATGTTGTTATTAACAACATTTCATAACACTGGCACAAATCACATAAATATTTGTGTTGTATATTTTGAGTCATGTTTCCTATACCAATATCAATGTACATTGTAATTCATAAAACTACACATAAAATTTTCAAAATATTTAGGGAATTGAATATTTGGATTCATATTTCATATACCAATGTAATTACAAGACATACTTCTTAACACTAGTAAAAATTTCATAAATATTAATGTCATTAGATGTCACAATTGACAACATTGGGACAAATTTTAGATGTATTTGGGGTGTTGTAAATTTTGAGACTCATTTCCTATTAAAATGTCATTGCATGACATAATTTGTAAAACTTTAATAATTATATAAGATTTTTTTGGTGTTTTATATTTTGAGACCTGTTTCCTCTACCAATATCATTTCATGTCATAATTTTCAACACTAGGAATAACACTATGAAAACTTTACAAAATATTTTTATTTTTACATATTTATAGTTGGATTTCCCATAATAATGTCATTTTGAGGCACATTTTACAATACTAGGACAAATTTCATAAATATTTTGGTTGTTGCATATTTTAAGTTAGGTTTCCTATACCAATTTCCTTATGCATCTAAAATCATAACACTGGCGAAAATTTCAAAACTATTTGGGGTATTGCATATTTGGATCTATGTTTCCCATACCAATGTTATTATGTGTCACACTTAATAACACTAAGACAAATTTCATAAATATTTGAGGTGTTGTCTATTTTGAGTTAAGTTTCCTATACCAATGTCATTTCATGGTATAACTTGTAACACTAGGATAAATTTATAAAGAGTTTGGGTTGTTTTATATTTTATGTTTAGATTCCCATAACAATGTCATTTCACAACATAATTTTCAACATTTAGAAATATTTCAAAAATATTTGGGGTGATGTATATTTTGAGTATGGTTTCCCATACCAATGTCATTGCATGTCACAGCTTGTAGCACTAAGACAAATTTAAAAAATTATTTTGGGTGTTGTAAATTTTGAGTTAGGTTTCACATACTAATGTTGCTAATGGTATAGTTCACAACACTCATAAAAATTTCAAAAATATTTTGGGTGTTGCATATTCTGAGTTAGGTTTCCCCCTACCAAAATCATTGTGTGACATGGTTTGTAACACTATGAAAAAAGTAGAAAATATTTTTAGTTTTACATTTTTTTTTATTGGGTTTATGCTACTAGTTTATTTCTATAACAATTTTACAACACTACGACAAATTTTTCAAATATTTTGGTTATTGCATATTTTGATTCAAGTTTCTTGTAACAAATTTGTTTTGTACCATAATTTAAACACTAGGAAAAAAATTGAAAATATTTGGGGTGTGGCATATTTGGTGTAGTGGTTTCCCATATGAATTTTATTATGTAGAATAATTCATAAAATTGAGATAAATTATATAATTATTTTGGGTGTTGTATATTTTGAGTTGGATTTCCCATACTAATATAATTTCATAACACTATTTTCAACACTAAGCCAAATTTAGGAAATATTTGGGGTGTTATATATTTTTAGATGGGATTCTCATTCCAATGTCATTAGACACTATATTTCATAACACTAGGATAAATTTTGGAAATATTTGGGGTTTTGTATATTATGAGTTGGATTTCATGTACCAATGTCATTATATGATAGGGTTTGCAACATTGTGAAAATTTACAAAATATTTGGGGTGTTGCATATTTTAAATCATGTTTCCCATATGAATGTGATTGTATAGTATATTTCACAACACTGTGATAAATTATATAAATATGTGGGTTGTTGTATATTTAAGTCAAGTTTCATATACCAATATTGTTGTGTGTTACAATTTGAAACACTGGGGAAAATTTTGGTAACATTTGGGGTGTTGCATATTTGGAGTAAGATTTCCCATACCAATGTTGTTACATGATGCAATTTGAAACACTAGGATAAATTTTGAAAATAATTAGGGTGATGAATACTTTTAGTTGGGTTTCCCATACAAATTTTGATGTATGACACAACTTACAATAGTAGTAAAAAGTTTATTAGTTGGGGTGTTGCATTTTTTGAGATAGGCTTCTCATAATAATTTCATAACATGATGCAATTCAGAATAATGGGACATATTTTAGTAATATTTAGGGTGTTTCATATTTTGATTATATCTATACATACCAATGTCAATTTTCAATGCCATTTTCAACACTAGGATAAATTTTAAAAATATCTAGGCTATTAGATATTTTGATTTTAGTTTTTCATACCAATGTTGTTGTGTCATGGAATTTGAAATAGTGGGACAAATTTTATAAATAAATGGATTGTTTCATATTTTGATTTATGTTTCATGTACTAATTTAATTGCATAGATAAATTTATAAAACTAGGACAAAAATAAAAAAGAGATTTAGGTTGTTGAAATTTTTGAGTCAGGTTTCCATTACCAATGTTATTGTGTAGCATGGTTTGCAACACTATGACAAATTTCAAAATTATTTTTGATGTTGAATATTTTGAGGTAGGTTTCCCTAACAATGTAATTATTTGGTTAATTTAAAAACATTGGGATAAATTTCATAAATACTTGGGTCGTCACATATTTTAAGTTGGTTTTCCTATAGCAATGCCACTACACACTACAATTTCAACAATGGGGATTTTTTTTAAAATATTTGGGGTGTTTAATATTTAGAGTTAGGTTTCATATAACATTATCATTCTGAAGCATAATTTACAATACTAGGACAAAAATTTTAAATTTTTAGATTATTGCATATTTGAGTTTAGTTTCACATACCAAAATCATTGTGTGACATAACTTATAACAATAGGAAAAATTTTAGAAATATTTTGGGTGTTGTATATCTTGATTTAAATTTACCATACCAATGTTGTTGTAGGATACAATTCACAACACTAGGCAAAGTTTCATAACTATTTGAGGTGTTGCATATTTTTAGTCAGGTTTCATGTACCAATGTCATTGTGTAATTAATTTCACAACATTAGAACAATTTACATAAATATTTGGGGTGTTTCATATTTTATGTCAGATTTACCATACCAAAGTCATTGCATGACATTATTTATAACACTAGGACAAATTTCCAAAATACTTGAGGTGTTGTATATCTTAAGTTAGGTTTCCCATACCAATTTTATTGCATGGTACAATATGTAATACTAGGACAAATTATTGAAATATTTGTGGTGTTACATATTTTGAGTTAGTTTTCTCATACCAATGTGGTTACATGGTAAAATTTGTAAAACTAGGACAAATTTTATAAATATTTTGGGTGTTTCATATTTTTAGTCAAGTTACCCATTACAATGGCATTGCATATTACAATTCACTATATTGGGATTAATTTCAAAAATATTTAGGGTGTTTCATATTTTGAGTGAGGTTTCATGTACCAATTGTAATTACATGGTAGAATTCACAACACTAGGATAAATTTAGGAAGTATTTGTGGTGTTGTATATTTGGAGTTGGTTTTATCATACCAATGTCATTGCATGATGTAATTCACAACACTAGGATGAGTTGTTAAAATATTTTGGTCATTTTATATTTTTAGGTTGATTTCCCATACCAATGTAATTTCATAAATTAATTACTAACACTTGGATAATTTTCATAAATATTTGGGTTGTTGCATATTTTGAGTCAAGTTTCCCTTACTATTTATTATATGGTGCAGTTTGCATCATTGTAAAAATTATATAAATATTTGGGGTGTTGCATATATTGAGCCATGTTTCAATTAATAATGTCATTATGTGGGACAATTCAAAGCACTATAGAAATTTTATAAAATATTTTTTGGTGCTATATATTTTTATTTAGGTTTCCCCTACCAATGTCATTACATCACACATTTTGTAACACTTGTAAAAATTTCTTAAATATTTGGTTTGTTCTATATTTTAGGTCATGTTTCATGTAATAATGTTGTTGTGCATCACACTTCACAACACTAGGGAAAAAATTTAAAATATTTGGGGTGTTGCATATTTGGATTTGAGTTTTCCATACCAATGTCCTTGTATGCCTCAATTAATAACACTAATACAAATTTTGAAAATATTTGGGGTGTTTCATATTTTTAGTTAGGTTTCTGATATGAATGTCATTACATGATGCAATTTATAGAATTAGGACACATTTTAGAACTATTTATGATGATGTATATTTTTAGGTGAGTTTATAATATCAATGTCATTACACAAAATAATTTAAAACACTGGTAAAATTTTTGGAAATATTTGATGTGTTGTATATTTTGAGGGTGTTTCTCATACCAATGTCATTACATGTCCTAATTCATAACACTGGGATAAGTTTCATTGATATTTAAGGTGTTTTATATTTTTAGTTGGGTTTTCCATACCAATGTCATTACATGACATGGTTCAAAACACTAAGAAAATTTTCATAAATATTTGGGGTGTTGCATATTTTGAGTTGCGTTTCCCATAATAATTTCATTATTTAATATAATTTGTAACTTTAGTAAATTTTAAAAATATTTGGTTATTGTGTTTTTTAGTTAGGTTTCCCCTACCAATATCTTTGTGTGGTGCATTTAGAAACACTAGGAAAAAGTTTATAAATATTTGGTTTGTTTAATATTTTGATTTGGGTTCTATACCAATGTCATTCCATGTTGTAATTCATAGAACTAGGAAAAAAGTTTAAAATATTTGGGGTGTTGCATATTTGGATTTTGGTTTCCTGTACCAATTTATTTACATAATTCAATTCAAAGCATTAAGACAAATTTTGGAAATATTTGGGGTGATGCATATTTTGAGTTGGGTTTCTTGTATTCATTTAATTTCATCATATAACTCACAACATAAGAAAAAATCTCAAAATTATTTGGGGTGTTGCAAATTTTAATTCAAGTTTCCTACACTAGTGTCATTAGATGACATAATTCATAACTCTAGGGAAAATTTCATAAATATTTGGGGTGTTACGTATTTTGAGTTAGGTTTCCCATACCATGTTGTTGCATAGTACAACTAACAATACTAAGATAAATTTGACAAATATTTGGGGTGTTTCATATTTTGAGTCAAGTTTTATGTACCAATTTCATTGCATGATGAAATAAGAAACATTGGGACAAATTTTAGAAATATTTGGGGTGTTGGATATTTTGATTCAGTTTTCTGATACCAATATTATTACATGATGCAATTTGTAACATTAGGATAAATTTCAAAAATATTTGGTTTGTTACATATTTTTAGTTAGGTTTCTAGTAGTAATGTCATTGTAAAATGTAATTTATAATAATGAGACAAATTTCACAAATATTCAAGGTGTTGTATATTTTAATTCAGGTTTATCGTACCAATGTCGTTACATTATGCAATTTTTAACACTACAATAAATTTTTGAATATTTGGTTTGTTGCATGTTTTGAGTTACAATTCCCTTTCAAATTTCATTGCATTTTCCAATACACAACACTAAGACACATTTAAAAATTATTTGGGCTGTTGTATATTTTGAGTCAGATTTCCCATACCGATGTTGTTGTATGTCATAATTCTCAAAATTGGGACAAATTTGAAATATATTTGAGGTGTTTCATATTTTGTCTTAGGTTTCACATACCAATTTCATTGCATTATTAGATTTGAAACACTAGGACAAATTTAATAAATCTTTGGGTTATTGCATATTTTGTGTCAACTTTTCCATTCCAATGTCATTGCACATGAAAATTAGTAACACTTAAACAAATTTAAAAAATATTTAGGGTGTTCAATATTTTGAGTTAGGTTTCCCATACCAATGTCATTATGTGGTGAAAATCACAAAATTAAGACAAATTTAGAAAGTTTTTGGGGTGTTGTATATTTTGAGTTGGGTTTCATATACTAATATCATTTCAAAATGTAATTTGTAGCACTATGACAAATATGGAAAATATTTTATAGGTTTTGTATATTTTGAGGTTAGTTTTCCATAACAATATTATTCCATGAATGAGGATTGGTGTGATGATTTCTAATCATTATTCTCTACTCCTCATCCTACCCTAAACAAAGTTAAAATTTTAGTTTATGGGTTCATTATTTGTTCTCAAACTTGTTTCCAAATCCAATAATTCCAAGGGCCTAGATGGATTTTAATTCTTATTGGGATAATATATGATATGTTTGATATAAAAAAATTACCTTAATTAAATCACTCGGTTTCTCTTGTTAGTATTACATAGTTTTTCCCTCCATATCAGTCTAAGGAAGGGATTTGAAATGAGATTTTGATTATGTAAGAGGATTGAAAAGAGATTTTCCCCTTTGCCTCACTCTCTGAGTGTTCTTTTTTTTTTAGATGCATCCCTACTAGGTGAAATTTTTAACTAGGGAATGACTCTATCCCCTAAAAGGGCTCATTATTATGTTAAATCTACTTTTCAGACCCATTTCCCTCTTCTTACATCAATATCTAACCTAGTTCTTGTGTTTAAAGGGGATTAAAATTATTTTTTTATTGAAACTAATAAATGTGTATCTTCAAGAGAATTAGTTTTTATATTTGTGGTTTTGTGTCCAAACCTCTGTCAACTCCATGCCTAGATTGTTGAAATTTTTTTGCCTTTGTTGAAATGTAAGATATAAATTTATCCATGGACAAATTTTTTTGTTATAGTGTATGTTGATATTTATAAAGATAGGGATGCCATTCAAAATTATTTTTGTATATTCAGGCCTTATCCCTTAGTCTTGAAACCTTGGAACCCTTTTTTTTACCCTCTTCTAGAACCATTTAATGTGAAACCCATTTGGGTTCATCTTCTCCTCAAATTATAGGTAAAATCATACCTCAGGGCCATTGGGAACTATAATAAAGTGTTTCACCATAATGATTTATCGACCTCTTTATTTTCTCATACTACTTATTTTAGGATCCTATTGATCATTGACACTTAAAAAAACCTCCATAAGAAAATTGAGTTGAAGGTAGACAATCACACCTAGTCACAACCACTTGATTATGAGGTATTATTGTTCATTATAGGAAATACATTGAGATATGTCATGGGTTCAATGATTTAGTCAACACTAAAAAATAATAATTATTCTATTTAGTGGAAGGACACCCTTACCTACCACATTAATCTAGAAATAGATGAAGCTGATGAGGAGGTTTCTCAAGTTGACTTGGTCAAATTTGAAAAGATTAGTTCTATGAGTGATGTGTTTTTAGATAAAACTATAGTAGGTTTCCAAATATACAATCCTCTTTAGGGTAAGGGAATTTTAAACTCCTATCCATATTTATATTTCTTATGTGAGGATTACAAAAGAGTTGAAATTTGGTCATCCCACCCTCACTAGATCGAACCAAGAGTGGTTGGACTATGGTGAAAAATAAGAGGAAGGGTAGGTTTTTCAAAGGACCTATTTATAAGGAATTAGATTTACTATATTTTTATAGGAGGTGGGTGAAGCATAGAGGAATCCCACATAGTAAGGGTTAGGGTTCCTTCTAAAACCTCATGGGCTCTTTGGTTTTCTTATTTCTCTATATTTACTTTGTTTGGTTCTATTAGCTGTATTACATGGATTTTTTATTAGCTGGGTTTTGTTAGTTTTGGGTCCTTACAAGACCCTCTTGGTTTACATCTTCCCCCTTTGTTTCTTGTGTTCTCTTAGTCTTATGTTGGGTCTTTTCTATGGTAATTATTTGGATTTATTTCCTCTAGGGACCTGATATGATTTATTTTTTTGGTGTCTCTATTTTGTATCTTTTCATGTTATTATTTATGGTTTTGTTCTTCTATTTTCTCATAGTTGCCTAGTGGAAACCTAAACCTCATATTGTCTTGACGGATAAGTTCCATAATAGTGATCAAAAGTGGGTTTATATTAATCAAAACAATGTTGTTCCATAACATAATTAAAAACAATAAGATAAATTTCATAAATATTTCTGGTGTTACATAATTTGAGTTGGTTTTCTTGTACCAATGTCATTACATGACACATTTGTAACACTAGGAAACTTTTCAAAAATATTTTAGGTGTTTCATATTTTGGGTCGAGTTTCCCTTATCAATGCCCTTATGTGATGTTATTCATAACATTACAAGATATTTAGGAAAATATATTTTGTTTTGTATATTTTGAATCATGTTACCTATACCAATCTTGTTTCATAAAATATTTAAAAATAATGGGAAAAATTACATAAATATTTGTGTGATTTCATATTCTAAATCAGGTTTCCTATACCAATGTCATTTCACATTGCAATTAGAAACACTAGGGGAAATTTACAAAATGTTTAGGGTGATACATATTTAGAGTTGGGTTTCTTGTACCAATTTCATTGCACAATGTAATTTGGAAAATTGGGACAAGTTTTGAAAATATTTTGGCTATTGCATATTCTTATTTAGGTTTTTCATACCAATATAATTTTATAGTGAAATTCCCAACCCTAAAACAAATTTTAAAATTATTTGGGGTGTTTTATATTTTGATTCAATTTTCCCATACTAATGTTGTTGCATCATGCAACTCATAACACTAGGAAATATTTATCAAATATTTATGGTGTTATATATTATGAGGTGACTTTACCATACCATTATCATTACATGTAGTAATTCTCAACACTAGGATACATTTTGGAAATATTTGGGGTGTGGCATATTTTGAGTTGGATTTAGCACATGAAAGTCATTAAATGGCATAGTTCACAACACTACAAAAAAATTAGAAATATTTCAAGTGTTGCATATTTTTATTTGTATTTATCATACCAATGTCATTATCTAGTGCATTTCACAATAGTAGGACATTTTTTTTGAATATTTAGTTTGTTACATATTTTGATTCAATTTTTATGTACCAATGTTGTTTTACATTGAAATTCACAACACTAGGTAAAATTTTGAAAATATTTGGGGTGTTGCATATTTAGAGTCAGGTTTCTCATAATAATGTTGTTACATAATGAAATTCAAAACACTAGGAAAAATTTTAAATATAATTTTAGTGTTGAATATTTTGATTTGGGTTTCCCATACCAATTTCATTTTACAATGTAACTCATAACACTAGGAAAAAATTAATAAATATTTAGGGAATTACATATTTTGAGTCATGTTTCTTGTGTAAATGTTGTTGTATGATGTAATTTTAAAGATTTTTATAGATGTTATAAATATTTGGAGTGTTACATATTTTAAGTTATATTTCCCTTACCAATATCATTTTACATTAGAATTAACAACACTAAGATAAATTTTATAAATATTTTTAGTGTTGCATATTTTGAGTTAGGTTTCTCATACTAATGTCATTACATGATGTAAATTGAAACATTCGTTAAAATTTCTTAAATAATTGGGGTGTTGCATATTCTAAGTTAGTTTTCCCTTAACAATGTCATTGTATGACACAATTTGTAACACTAGGACAAATTTCATAAATATTTTGGGTTTTGCATATTTTGAGGTGGGTTTCCTATACAAATGTCATTACATAGTGAAATTTTAAACACTAGGATAATTTTTTGAAATATTTGTGGTATTACATATTTTCAGTCATGTTTCATCTACCAATGTCATTGCATAGTGTAGTTTTTAACACTTGGAAAATTTTAGTAAATATTTGGTTATTTTATATTATGAGTTAGGTTTCCCATACTAATTTCATTGTTTAGTGTGGTTTACAATACTATGACAAATTTCAAAAAAAATTGATGTTGCATATTTTTAGTCAAGTTTCCCCTACCAATGTCATTACATGGTGCATTTTATAACACTACAATGATTTTTTAAAATATTTTGGTTATTGCATATTTTCAGTTGGGTTTCTTGAGTGATGTCACTATGCATCATAATTCATAACACTAGGGAATTTTTCAAAAATATTTGGGTGTTGCATATTTGGCATCGTGTTTCCCATACCAATGATGTTACATGGTAAAATTCATAACACTAGGACAAATTACAAAAATATATGGGGTGTATTTTAAGTCAATATTTTTGTACCAATGTTGTTACACAACATAACTTGTAACACTTTTAAAAATTTTAAATTTTTTTATTTAATCTTCTAAAAAGGTTATTCCCATTCATAAATCCAAATATGATTTTTACCCTTGTGTTGTAAATAAGTTATTAAATTGGATAGTTTATAAAAAAATCCACAAATATTCTTTAATAACTATCTAATCCCACAAAAATATGAATTTCATGTAAGTTTTTAATAAAGGGGCACTCTTTGATAGCCTTAATCTTGGTTGGATCCACATTAATGCCATCCCTTGAAATGATGTAACCCAAAAAATGAATCTCAAATTGATAAAAGTCACTTTTAGATAACTTACCAAAAAATTTATATTGTCTTAACCTTTTCAAAAACAAATGCAAGTGTTTCTCATTTTAAGCCACATTCTTAGAATAGATGAGTAATATCATCAAGAAAACCTAGAATAAAATTGTCTAGAAAATATTGAACTACATTATTCATCAGGTTCATAAATATAGTAGGTGCATTAGTTAGACTAAAGAGCATTACCATAAACTAGTAATTTTTAAACTTAGTTTGAAAAGTGATCTTATGAATGTCTTCTTCCTTTATTCTTAGTTGATGATATCTTGATCTCAAGTCTATATTATAAAAATTAGTTGCATCCTTAATTTGATCAAATAGATCATTTATCCTTAGAAATGGTTAATGTTTAATAATAATAATGTTTTAGATTATGGTAAAAATAGGTTTTGAAGGGACCCTGAAACCCAATACAAGGGGAAAGATAACCCTTTAAGCACAGCTAGGTTAACAATAGAACCTGCTTTCAAAAAAGAGCCAAAACTAGGTTTTACAGGGACTTGAAACCAACAAATAAAACCATAAAAACTAACAGTCAAAACACTGATCTAAAAGTTGACCAGCAGATACAGCAAGCTGAAACCAAAAACAAGTCAGCAAAAGGGAACTTTAGATGAATCTTTTAAGTTTAGATTATTTTTTTTACTTGACCGGAGATTCATATCAAGGGGAGGAACCAAAGGCTTTGACTTCTTTCTTCTTACAGCTGTCCAACCATCCTCCACCTTAGCTGCCTCAGCATCCCATGCCTTAGAAGACATAGATCTTTGGCTCCCAGAAGGTATAAAATCCTTGTGACAGTTAAACATTAACTGGCTCTTAGAGAGATCCTCCAGAACAGGGGAAGATACCACCACCTCCTCTTCTAGCTCACCTATTTCACTACCCACAACCACTATAAGGGCTTCATTAGAATGATTCACCAATGAATCATCTTCATCTTCTGGTTCGGATTGCAAACTTTCCTCATTCTCAGTCTCAGATTCGGAAGATGCTTCCAAAGGTTGTTTGTCAACTTTGTGTACAGAGGAGACCTTAGTCCACCAGGAAGGTGCACATCTGGGATGAGATTTCCTAGCACCACAGCAATCAGCTATATGTCCCATTTGGTTGCATTTCCTACACCGAAAAGGGATCCCCTCATAATCCAAAATTTGTGTCCAATTACCCTTTGGGGATTCAAGACAGATCGCCTCAGGAAGGCCCTTAGAGACATCTAGATCTACAAGAAATCATGCACAGGTCGAATGAGACAGTGGACAATCTTCCAAATATAAAAAATCCCCTAAAACATTTCCTATGGTTTTAAAAACTGCCTCATGCCAAAGGTTGAATGGAAGATAAGGGAGCCACACCCATATAAGGATCTTATTAAAGGATTTCGAAAGAGGATTAAAATCTTTATGCCAAGGTTTGGCCATAAGAGGAAATCTACCCTACCAAGAAAATTTATTGTGACACAAAATAGATTTTCTATCCTCAGGGTTTTTGAAAACTATTATAAAAAACCCCTGGCACAAAGATGAATCTGAGCTTCTTTGATATGCATCCATTTCTTTTTAATCCAATCCTCTAGATCTACGTGGGAAGGCCAGAAACCATGAAAATGAAGAATGGTAACACGAGAGGACAACTGTTCTACCCATTGGCCAATACTTTCCACTAAATCAGGGTCTAGAGATACCCGCATAGGTTTTAAGGCACTTACAGGCGTGATGCTTCTTTGCCCAAAAGTTGTGTGAGGCAAAGCATTTTGTAAATATACTTCAAAGGCTGCCACATCCGCAAAGGATCTCCCCCCAGGTTCATACCCTGAACTAGAAGCGTAGGCCAGATGCAGGGTGGAAGAATCTCTAGTTCCTGCAGAAGAAAAAACCTCACCTGTTGCGGTGACCCTAGCCACACCTGTCACCAGAATCACTTCGGCCAATTTCAAATTCATTGGGAGCGGGAGCGGCAAGACTCTATTCTGAAAGTGATTTATTGGTTTAATAATAATAATGTTATTAAGTATGTGGTAATTAGTAGATAATTTAAAGTTCCATCTATTTTCATAAAGACCATAGGTTCGTGCCAACAAGATACACTTGTCTTAATGTTGCCATTTTTGAACAACTCTTAAAGTTAATCCTTAGGTTATTGTAAATAAATGATTTTCATGAGGTAGGGATATTTTTATGTGTGATATTACCATATAATTATATCAATATAATAAATGAAATTCCCTTTAAGGATACATCTTAATTACTTTTTATAGAAACACATCAAAAAATTCCATCAAAAATGGAAACACATTATAAGTAGTTTCATTTTGAGGTGTAGTTTTCTACATTTAAAAAACATATATTTTCTATCCTTTTATTACAAACTTGTTCATTTTTAAATATAATATATGCTTACATACTTTTGGCTTAAGAAAACATTGAATTTTGTTTTGTACTTACTAAGTCATAATAATAGAAGCTTATTATAACAGTCTAAGATTACTTTATGATATTGTAACTAGTCCATTCCCAAAATTAAATCATAAGATATAAAATTTGTTAAGAATAGATTAGTTTTGGTTTCAAAAATCCATAAATCTATAACTACTTACTCAAGGCATTTTGATATTGGTACCCTCTTTTCTAAACTAAATTTAACCTCCCAACCTTCTCTTAATGTCATAGTATTTAGATAATATTTATTTATAATCTTAGGAAAAAAAATATGTGTTGCACTTGAATAAATGAAAATATAGATTAAAAATAGCTTTCATCTACCTATTATCCTTATAGGAGTGGTTTTATTTCCTATATTATGATTTTCCATAACTACATATATTGTATGATTGGTCGATTAGCCTAATTTTAACATAAGACAATATTTGTGATAATGATTATTACCACATTCTAAACATGCTATAGTCCTTTCGGGTGATATATGGATAATGCTTTCCCTTTTAGTTTTTACATGGTAATTTCCCTTGGTATGATACTTCATATAGGTTCCATCCTTAGAAAAATTCTAATGTTTGGACTTCTTATTCTACCCCTTAAATTTATCGAAACCACATTGGCTCAAAAATTTGTCAAAGGGATAAATTAATGACTTTGGGTCATTAGTGTGGGAATTTAGTGCTAACGTTAGTCAAAAATGCAATGCAAAAATCCCTCTCTTATTATCAACCATAACTACCTTTACTGAAATCCTAAAAGTGAAATATAGGGGGAAAATTATTAGCATCTATTTATAAATAAAATATTTTTTGTTGTGGTTTTCATACTTTTAAATAAAAACTACAAAAAGTAGTTATAAAGAAAAATAAGTGGAATGGTAGAAAAGAGAGGAAAAAATATAAATTAAATGAGTGATCATATTATTATATCTTTTTAATTACAAATGCTACTATGATAATCTTAGGAAAAATAAAAGACAACTCTATAGCTAAATATAGAAACATACTAGAATGGTCCAAGAAGGGGAAAACACTATATTCATGAAAACCTCTTTGATTCAATGGGTGGAAAATTCTTATGCACTCTTAGGAGTACAAAACATACATTTCAATAATTATCTACTAGTAGTAAAAAAAATGAAAGACAACTATCTCATATTCACTCATTAAAGATATTTACAATATTGCTTAAACCCCACTAATATTTCACATTTATAAAAATAATATAAACATATTTTAAAATAAATACTTTGTGTGAAATTGCCATTTTATGAAAATTTGGTAGTGATTATGAAAATAATTTAAACGTGAAGATATAGATATAGATGAATAATATACAAAGCTATACCTCATGAAGAAATACTAAACAAAAAGTCTACAAAATCTCCCTCTTCTAATCTTTATTAAGTTGAATATATAATATCATACTTCAAATTTTTTTTTGTAGAATCTCACTACCAAAAACATCCCACAATAATAAGCCTAAAAATCACATTTAGAACATAAAGAGTTAGTTTTGGTACATAACCGCCTCTTTTGCATTTTAAATCATGTAAAATTACAATAAGAACATTGCACCATTTATGTAGTGTAAAAATGAGTTGGTGCAATTGCATTGCATGCAAATGTGAAATTAAAACATGTACCACTTGAATGGTGCAAAAGAGTTTTGGTGTTTTTACACCACTTGAAATGTGCAAATCAAAATTGCATGCTTTAAGATTTATAAAGTTGATACAGTGCATTTTCATGAATTACATTTGCAAGTTTTCACATATAAAATTGTGTTCCAATTCCATGTCTATATACCCTTAATTTTTTTACTAAGCCATCCTAAAATTATTGAGTTGCTACCATATCCTTTGCAAGATGATATTTCAATTGAGCCCAATATGTAGGAAAATGCAAGAATTGATCCATATAAGTAAACTTATCTAAAAAAAACTCCCTAAAAGGTTTCCCAAAGTAGAGTTAACAAATAAATATTACTTATGGAGGGATGTCTTATGCTGTATAAGGGAGTATTTCATCCTGGACAGAAGGAGCAAGAGAGTGCATAAATTCCACTTTGTTTTCCTTAATCATTTCAGGCACAAGGTAAGACTGTCTTTTCCCTTTTACCTGCGCTATTCTTTGGTCCAAAGTTTATTTGCTCACAGGAAGAAGGAAACGTGTCCTATCCTGCATGAAGGCCTAATTTTGTTAATCGAAGGCTACTACAAGAATAAAGCTATGGTTAAGAACCCTAACCAGGGGAAAAGTAAGGAGTCTGGGAGTAGGAGTGAAATTGTAAAAGGGAAAGACAAAATCAAGTTCCCTAGTGCCAATAATCAGAATGTAGAAGAAGATACAGAGTGGGAGAGATTTGATAAACCTAGGGAGGAAAATTTGGAGGAAGAAGAAGGAACTGAAAGCTGGAATACAGATTCAAATGAGGATGAAGAATGTCAAGAGAAGAATGATAAAGAAGGAGTCAGCAAAGAGGAGGAATCTGAAAATAGTAAAGAAGAAACTGAGGAAAATTAGAAAGTGTCGGAGGAAGATATTGTCCAGGATGGCCCTGTTGAGGACCCTGTTTCAAGAAATGAAAAGAAAAATACAGTTCAGGATGACAATCAAGAAATGGACATGGAAATTCAAACTAGAACCAAAGAATAGTATCAAAGGGGCCGAGAGGATCACTTTGAAGAAGGTGGGAATAGTCCCAATAAGAATTCTGAGGAATAGAGAGAGAAGGGGCAGAATGATGGAATGCACACACCTATGAGTTGGGTTAATTGCAAAGCAGAGGCTTCTCTCCAACTTGATTCTTGGATGTGTAAGGAGATTAAGGATCTCAAAATGAAAGTGGAAATTATGGAAGATAATCAAAAAGTTGCATGGAAAAAAATTAACATCATGGAAAAACAGCTAAGAGATATCCCTGTCAAGCTCAAAGATTACAAGAATAACCTTCAGGAACTCATTAAGGACAACAAAATGAAAATGGAGGAAGTAACGTCAAATATTTGTGCTGCAGCTGTCAATATTGGAAAAAGAGCAAACGAGGAGACTAAATCCTTGGAGGGGCCTAGCAAAAGGATGAGACATAAGCTCTAGACAGAAGGCTACACATGAGGGAGCCAAGTTGGTGGCAACTACTACTCAGGATACTACTATTGTGAAAGGTAAAGAAACTGTAAAAATGATTTTGGAACTGGAAGAATAGTCTGGTTCTTCTTGTTGGTTATGTTTACTTGTCCTATTCTCTAGTTTCTTTTTGTAATCTTCTGTCTATGGTGCAGCCAGATCTTCGTTAAATCTGGGACTTGAACGGTGGTCTCTCTGGTGGTTTCAGGTCCATATAAAACCTATTTTTGCTACTTCGTTGTAGTAGTTTTTAGGTTCTGCTTGTGGTCGTTGAGGCTTTATCTTTCTTTCTTTGTACTTATTCCTAAAACGTTGACTTTCTAATGATATCACACACATTCACACACACAAACACACACACAGATATATATTGTGTGTGTGTGTGTAATCATGTACTAGACCATCTTTAAATACATATATCATAAACTACTATTACGATATGATAAAACTTCAAATTTATGTGAAAATAATGGGTATAACACACAGTTCACACACACACATTCATATATGTATGTATATGTATATGTATATGTATATATATATGTATATGTAGACATATATATATATATATATATATATATATATATATATATATATGGGTGTGTGTGTGTGTGTGTGTGTGTGTATGTATATGTATACATATATGTATATATATTTGTATGTACTGTATTAAAGAGTATGTTATATAATATTGTATAAAGTATATATTATTCTCATATACAAAAACTAGGAATGAAATGTATATATATATGTTTTTATATACATATATTATATATATATATATAGACATATACATACACACAAACACAAACATATATATATATATACATATACATATACACACACACACACACACACACACACACATATATATACATATATATATATATATACATATATATACATACATATATATACACACACACACACACACACACACACACACATACATATATATATATATATAT
>JARHVA010004990.1:1255000-1265000 GCA_037957365.1 Torreya grandis | reverse complement strand
TATTTATGGTAAATATTCTTTGAAAAGACATTGGTGAGATACGTGGAGGGATAAGGGGGAAAGTTAAAATAATTGGTAAGTTTTTTATTAAAAGGGAATTTTTAGTGTATGAGTTTTAAAGGATATTATACATGTTGGTGGAGTTTGAGAAGGTAGTTGATATAATACTAGTCCACCTAGCATTCTATCTATGCTTGAATTATCTATCACTTACAAGTAGTGTACAGAGGACATAACCATTGTATCTTGTTTTTACAAAACTAGAAACTTGAAAAAGTGCAATGAGAAATTAACACAACTCATGAAAGTAAAATGAGCAATTTACATGAAATGCAAAATTATGTTGAAAATTTTCCACAACTTGAAATTTGAAATAATAAATTTGCATGACATGAAAAAATGCATTAGTACTTATTCATGACCTAAAATTTGAAAAAACAAATTTGCATGACTTTCAAAAGTGTGTTGGTGTTTTTACGTGATTTAAAAATTAAAAAAAAAAACAAATTTGCATGACTTGTTAAAGTGCGTTGGTATTTTTTCATGATTTGAAATTTTCAAAAAGAAGGTTGCACAACTTGTAAAAGTGAATTGGTGTTTTTGCATGAGTTGAAACTTAAAACTATGATTCTTTCCCTTTATTTTTGGAGTTCAAGATGGAGTTTTTGTATAAAGTGTCTATAGTCAAAATTCATCTCTTAGACCTAGTAACTGCATTAAAAAAATAAATTTGAGAGAAGTATAATTTTACATTTAATTTTCACTTTGGTTCTAATAAGATCAAATGAATTCATGACTTCTTGTAATGACCTTCTCAAGATCTAAAATGTTTTCTCAATTATGTGACATCATATATAAAGTACCCTATGTTAAGTGTGTCACTGTGTATGACATGCAATCTATATGTCTTGTGGTTAGTTGTTAATATCAATTTTAGTTACCCTTATTGTGGTGACATGTAACCAGCTTATGAAACTCGTGTATGACCACCTTGGTTTGTGTACATTAATTCTCACAACAACCTGTATTATCACTTAATCTAATGTTTATGATTTACTATATGTTTTTATTTCAATAAGTTATTTTTGAAACATTTATCCATATGACTGGATTGACATTAATTCTATTTGTTTGATTGAACCTCTTGAGTATCCATGTTATGATAAGTTATTCTTGATTATTGGACATGTAACATTCTTTCTATTTCAACAACAAAATATACTTTTAAAATGTGAATAGTAACATAAATATCATTGTGACCTAGTTTAGGTAACATTTAATAATGGACATAAATAAGATTATAAATTAATACATATTTATATAAAATTTTTTATATTAAAACCATATTATGTAGATAATAAAAATAAATGAATAAATGTACCTATTTGTTAATAATTTAGATAAATAAATAAATTTGAATCAAATGTTTCTATTACAATATGTATAGTTATTATTAAATGTATTTATATAAACAAATTTATATTTTAATATATGTTAAAATAGTATAAAATTAAATGATCATAATTTTAAATACATTTACATGTACCTATCTATATATATGTATATTCTTACTAGATTTATAATAAATTTAATATATATTTGGTTATTTGATTTTTTAGTGTAGTAATTAATTTAATTAGATAAGAATAACAATATTGATAAATAAATAAATGAAATAAATAAATGATAGGTGGATGGTGGATTAGAGAAGAGTGCAAACATGAATTCCAAAAAGAAAAGAAATATACATATTAAAATAAGAAATAAACAAGCATGGGTTTTCTAATTAAATAGTTAACCTAGTGGAGAGATGAGCCATTTTAGAAAATTTATCAAGGGAGAAATGCAGGTGGAAGGAGAGTGAATAAATTAGTAAGGATAATAAGGAATGGATAAGGATGATGCAACCATGGGAATCATTGAGCTTCCATGGTTCAAGAAAGTGATCTTTCCTTCCTAAGTCCATGATTTTTTTTTCAAAAATAATAAATAAATTAAATATTGAATGAAAACAAGGAATGTATTTTAAAAAGGGTTTGATTTAAAAACTTAGTTTCTTTATTATTAAAATTTGATCCATATTTGAGGTTTTAATCTGGGTTGGAACTTATATTTATTTTCTAGGTTTTTTAGTTTGAATCTGTGAAAAGAAAGAAAATAAAGAAAAATAAAGGTATACATATATATATATATATATATATATATATATATATATATTCAAAAATAAAAGTATCGATACCTTTTATTCTAACTAATGGTGAAAAAATAAAACAAAAATGCCATAAAAGGGAAGAGAAAAGTGCCAAGGAGACACTACGAGAGTATATCAAGAAGAAAGAGGCTAACCAGAAACAAATTGATTAAGGAGATAAAATACTCAACCTATGAGAACACATATTTTTTCATCATCAATTATAATATTATAGTTGGGAATCCCTCCTACCATTTTTTTTCCTTTTTCCTTGAAGTAGTTTGTTATATACCTTGTTCATTGTTTGGTAAAATAATTTGCTTCTCATAATTCTATATATCTGGGAAAGATTTTAAAAACTATTTGTCTAAGTTTAAATTCTCAAATTTATTTACACTTTTTACACCACCTATAGGGATTTATAGGGACATATTTTGAGCAAGATGTATGATATCCTTAGAAGTTCTATTTCCATAAGCTGGTATAGCTTATAATTTATAATATTTTCATCCATACTCTATATTTCCTTCAAGTAATAATTATAAAAATATCTTCCCTTAAAAGTAATAGATATATAATGTTTCATCTACTAGAGCTTGGATTTGTTCCTTTTTTCTTATACACTTATGCATGGCCCTAAGGGCAAGACATGTGTAGATACCCTATAGATTTACAATTTTGACAGTTGAAAGTAGTATTTTTATAGTCAATCAGTTATGTATGTTGTGATTAACCAAAATTTAGCATAATTTTATCTAGCAATCCATTGTTAGGATCTATTTCCACACAAATTATTATATAGGTACATAAACATACAACTAATCTCTCCTCATCAACTTTTATGAAAGATCCTAATGCATTCTATATCTCCTCAAAACCCTACCTAAAATTAAGGGTAAATTTGGGAACCTAACCCAAACTAGCATCTTAGAAACCTATAGAGTATTAGAGTAAAATTAAATAAACCATATGGTGATGAATAAACATGCATTTACCAAAAATCAGGTTCCATTTGATAGAAATTTATGATAATCCATATCATCACAAAATTTAACCTCAAAAAAACCTTTTGAGAAAAGGGAAATCAAACACTATTTTACCATGTTTTAAAAACCCTCTAATATAGTGCCACCATTGAAGGCCATAGACCATTAAATCTATAAATGACTAATAATTATATACGATAATGATGATAATCCTCAACATACTTATCTATAATCTCAACTGATGAGATGATAGTTACTTGCTCAATAATATAGGAATGTGAGGAGATATTTTTATTTTTATCATCTGACTTGGTAAAAAAAATTTGCTACCTCCTTGAAAGACAATATTTTTGAGGAAGAAGCTTATTTTTGGTCCAACATCACCCCCCATTAACCTTGAGGCCATGACAATCATGGAATCCCTACATGATTGATAATGTGATAGTGGAAAGGAGTCTTGGGTTTATTTTCCCTTAAGAACTATAATTTGCACAACCTTAGAAATCCCTACCATTTTCTCTATTTGTCCTTTTTGAATTCAACATAATGTTGAATACTTGTATCAATAGACAAATAGATTTACTTAATAGATATTTTACCATAAGATGTAAATCATTTATCCCTTCATCATCAACATATGAATAATCCAATTAAGCATGAGCAATACTTTTGTGAATTTTATCAAGCATATGGCATGTGTCCTCCTCTATAGTATGGTGAGCTACAAGTGATATAAGAGAGAGGTTTAGATCAAGAGTCATCCATAATAGTATATCCACATTAATTTATTTATGTCTATTGAAAGTATTATCCTATGTATTGATAGGATAATAACTCAAGATCCCCTAAAATGCTATTATAGATGCCTCAAGATGAAGATTATTTTGATGAAATCTATATATCATGATATTATGCCTCCAAATAACTTGTTTTCATGTGCTTAGTGTTAACCTATGGAATCTTTTCACCACCATCCTCACCCATAGGTGTCACCATCAATCCATCAAGGTTTCACTTTGAATCATTTTTTAAAATATATATATATATATATATATATATATATATATATATATATATATATATGTGATAGTAGAACACTCAGATCAATTATATTTCATATATGTTTTAATATAATTAAGATTTTTATGTATTTTTTAAAAATTATATTTATATGCTTTATATATATAAATATTTATATATATGTTTATGTATATAAATGTGGGAAAGTAGAAAATATTATTGGCCACTCTTGGATGGATATTGGGTATATATAGACATTTAGATTCATCAAATAAAAATTGGTTTATACATACATACATACATACATAAATACATATATATATATATATAATTAGACTTAGTTAAAAAAATATTATTATATACCTATACATGATGAAAAATAGAGACTTAAATTCAAGGTTTTAATATCCATACCATAGATGTCTGTTATTGGCAATGTCATCAAAACTAGTTATCACCCTAATAAATATATAAATAACTTGATACTATAAATAAAAATCTAAGAAATATTGTGAATGTAAATTGACTAGTTAATCATAGTATTTATGATATTGATAGCATACCTAATGGGAGCTCAGAATGTAACTACTTAATATGGTGTATATGATTGTTAGTTTTGTTCGGTTTAACCTGATAGGATTGTGTAGTAATATGTATTGGTAGGTTTTATTACTAGTGTAATATTAATTTTAAGTATTAGATTTTTTAATTAGATATTCAGTGATAGTAAGCTTTGCATCATTTTGGTGTTAATCATAATATTTAATTTTCTCTTTGGGTTGTATACAAAATTATCATATGTATGTTTTATTAGTCACTAAAATCATTATTTAAATGTTTTATTAAATTGGTATATAATATTATTTAAGAGGGAGGAGTCACTTGCTCAGTGTAAAATTGATCTCTTTGTTGTCTATATCATAGTACAGGTTGATAAGACTGAGTAATAGATAGATTATAAGAATTTAATGATTTTTATGTGTTATAAAAATTGTTTTCTAAATGAGGTTATTAACATTATTATTTCTTCTTCTATAATTCATAAAAATGTAGTTATAATATAATCTCATAAGTGGGTGTCGGTATTGGATGATTTGTAGATACTCAATATAATGTTAAAGTTTGTACATGTAGTGGTGTATATATTTAGAATATTTTTTATAGTATTTTAATGTTATCATTCAACTATAGATATAAAATTAATGCATCTTTTTTATTAAAAAGAGTTCCTTGTTATTTTTTAAATTGATAGTCTTTTGAATCTTATAAAATATAAATTTTGTCAAGATGTCATGCTATTTTGTAAATAGAGTTCTTATTTAGGGTTAAAATTATTAAACCATAGATTTTTTTCAACTCATTTATGTAATATAATCTCATTTAATCATAAGTATGTAACTTGATAACTAAAACTATCAATAGATTTAGGAATATGGATTTAGTTTTATTGTATACTCATAGTTTATAATGAACCAATGGAGGCTTTAACTATCTAAAAAGGATTGGCATTGAGTATAATATATTGAGTTAACTTCCTTAAAATATGAAACTCTTAATAATTTAACCAAATAAATAATTTATATAAATAAAACTTGTGATAAACAAACTAAAATATAACCCATTATTAGACAACAAAACCGTAAGAAAGTATTCCACTTTCTCAAGCACAAATTTTGGTACGGTCCTCTTGGGTATCCTTAATAATCAAAATTTAATCTTAATAAATTTGACAAAAAATTTTCAAAAATTATATAATCTAATTTTATATATTGTTTTCCTACTAGCAAAAATGTTTGCATGTTTTAGCCTATAGTTACCCTTCAAAAATTTAGTTTTTAAAAATCCTAAAGTGGTCTGAATTTGAATATGAAACTCAACAACAATTTTAGAAAGTTAAGAGAACTCATTTCTACTACCTCAATAATTTTTAGCTCATTCAGGTCAAAATGGTGCCTCAATTCCAAAATTATTTCATAGGTAAAATACTTTTGACCTTGTTGATTTTCTAGTCAATGAAGTATAGAATTGGCATCCAATAAATGGTTAGAAACTGATTATTTTATAAATGAAAGTTGTTTACAAATATTCTTACCTTCATATCAGGATAAGAGCTTCTAGTTTTAGATTTCATTATCATTTTCTATTTGTAAATATTTCCAAATTAAATTTATTTAGAAATTTTGTGTTGTTTCTAATTTTAATCTGTAAAGTCACTCTCAAAAGGGGGTTGTAATTATCACCCAGTTTAATGTTTATTGAATATGAAAGTTGTAACCTCTTAGATTGAATTTAAAATTCACATATAACCTTTCATATTTTGTTTTTAACTCCATTTTATATATTTATTGAGTCTTCCTTAAACCCTATTTGTCATTACTTTGTGGGAATGATAAAAAATGTCACTAAGTATTGTTTGGTTTGATATTATTTTTCTTCATATAGTTTACCCTTATTCTAAAATAATACTTTTATTTTCATATTTTGGGGCATAAATTTTACTTTCTTTGGACATTTATTCTAGTGCCATTTTCTATCATCTTTAGATTTCTTGAACCTTTGTAGCCTTAAGACTAATTTGGGCATGTTTAACTATGGCATTGACTCAATTATTCATGTAACTATTATTATTTATAAATCTATAGTTGTGAATGTTACAAGAGTTACAATGTGATCCTTTCCTTTTTCTAAATTTGTTGACCTTATAAAAATTATTTTCTAATTAGATGTGGGGTTCATGGAAAATTTATAAAGATAATTGAAATCCTCTAGCCTTAAGTGTATATTCATGATTTCACATAATTTTTTATTTACCTTGGGCCAAATGACTAGCACCCGAATCACTAATAAATAATCTAGGTTGTATTTGAGTCTTAGTCTTTTTGCATTTT
This sequence comes from Torreya grandis, assembly GCA_037957365.1. NCBI lineage: Eukaryota > Viridiplantae > Streptophyta > Pinopsida > Cupressales > Taxaceae > Torreya > Torreya grandis. The sequence continues at coordinate 1,257,915 of JARHVA010004990.1, read as the reverse complement.
TCTTTGTGTAGTAGATCAAAGCATAACTGGTTAGATCACAATCTTATAGTGACATTATGTTTTTGTGTTTGCTTGAGTTTGTATGCCATGTTAGTGTTATTATATTTATATGCATAAGACTTAGTGCATTCACTAGAGTGCTAAAAAAATGGTGTGGTTTTTATGTACATCCAACTTATAATTTTTGGGCATTACATTTTCATATTATGGTATGGCTAAACACTGAAAGATCTAGAGTGTTGGTGTTCCAATAAATTCATTCTACAAATTTTATTTACATGTGTACAAGTAGAATGACATGGTGAGAATGTATGTATTTCCAAACATGGACTACATTAAGAATCACTAAATTATGATTTCAAGATTTATTCCATTGGTTGATGGTAGCATATTTTTAGAGAGAACACACTTGTTATTTGTTTGTTAATGTGGTGTAGTATCAAGCTATCATGGATCATTAGACACTAATGTGAATAAAATGATGAAATGATGAAATTTTATTATTTATTATATTTATCTCATCTTATTAATGTATGTTTATGTTGGTTAATTTTTCTATTCCTTGGTTGTAAATCACTATATGTGAAGAAAATTAATAAGTATGTATGTTTTTGATTAGTAAATACCTACTTAGATCTACTTCCCATATACTTATAATGATTATGTATTAGATCATTGAGTGAATATGACTCTTATTACAAAATGCATCTATGGTTAACAATATGATGAAATTGATCATTTTTAAATCAAATTAATAGTAGTGGTAGGTCTAAGTTAGTATGTTTTAGTTATTGTCTCATTGTTTGTATTGGTCAAGCATAAGCCATGAGGTTATAAAGGGGAATTTTTTTATTATGTTTTAAGTATGGAATTTAGTTAACCCTAGTGAGTTATTAACCTTGTGGATGTTGCTTTTTATATAACCAGATGGTACCTAGTATGGGTTGGATGCTTTATGTTTTGAAAGAGTGTTGAAATTTCTAATCCTATCCTCAAGTTATCTAGTTTGAACCTTATATGTGACCACTAATGATTCAAGAGTAACCAGTAGGGTTTTGATAGATTAGTTTTGTGTCCCCATCTTCATTATAAATAATGAGTGTACATTCCTACATATGATATAATTAGTAATCTATTTAGTTTTATCTTGAGATGGCCATCTGTGTTATGATTATAATTCACTTGGGTGTTCATTTTGGCATTGAATAGTGGTTAAAAGTGTAAGTTTAAGTTTTATAATATATATGCTTACTCTACTTTAGACATGATAATTGAGGTTGAATGATGATATATCCTTATGGACTAATTGCGATAGTGCAAGTGTCAAGATTTCTGTAGTATTGATATTATGTTATCAACACATATAATTTATAATAGAACTAGTTAACTAAGAATGAACAAAGTGTTTTTCCAAAAAAATATTTGAGATAACTACAAAAATATAAAATGACATATTATATGATGAGAGACTTATATATCATCTAATTCATAGTCTTTTTGGATACTAGGTAGAGTTTTTGGGGTAGTTTTGGCACTAGGTGTCAGGCTTTAGTCTACACACTTACATCAATGTGTATTACTAAGAGGCATAGGGAACATTACTATTATCCTTATTTCTCATACCTAAGGGAGGTAGTCAAATCTTACTTTATTAACTTTGGTAATTAATCATGTTTCTCTTCTGAGAGGTATATGGAGGATGATGTGATGTTTTATCCTACCTCAAGGAGGTAGTTGAGATGTTTTTTTCTCTCACCTATAGGAGGTGATTGAGTTTTATTAATTTATTCTCCCCTTGGGTGAATTTTATACTCATGTAGTTAGATTAATGTGATGTTTTGTATATTACTTTGAGAATAACAATAGTCCTTGAACTTGAATTTGAATTTAATTTTTATTTTCAAGTTTTGAATATTTATTAGTTAATTTAATTAGACTTGAAGTAAATGGATTTACATTTGATTTCAATTGAATTTATTTTTATATGTTATTTTTATGACTTTATAATTATGACTTAGACTTGTGTTTTTTATTTTTGCCAACTTATTTTGAACATGATTTTTAATATGTAATTTTTTTATTTTTTTAATGGCTTATTGACTCCTAAATTGATTATTTAAAATTATTATGGTATTTTAGTTTTTGACCAATGTTTGTTGATTTGTTTTCTATATATATGTTGTAATGTTCAGAATGTGAGTAGTTTTTGGGAGAAGAAGTAGCTTGAAAAATCTACTGGGTCAATATGGAAACTTGTGTGGAATAGTTTTATGACATCATCCTTCCCAACCACCAAACATGGTGTTTATTGTTATTGTTATTGTTATTGTTATTGTTATTGTTATTGTTATTGTTGTTGTTGTTATTATTATTATTATTATTATTATTATTATTATTATTATTATTATTATTATTATTATTATTATTATTATTATTATTATTAATTTAGGCATTTATTTCAAAGGTGTAAGGAGGCTAAGAGGTCTAAGGAGGGAATAAGGAGGTTTTGGAAGGTTTATGTAGGTGGGAGGTCTATGTAGTTTTGGAAGGTCTAAGAAGGTTTTGATAAGATGTTCTTGATGATGCAGTTGATGGAGACTATTATTCTTTTAACACTGGATTGTTTCTAATATTATTCTATCATTATATATTTCCTTGTATGACTTGGTAGTCATTTTCATTATTAATTATTTCATTGTTGATATAATATTATTTTATGATAGATAATTAATTATTCTTAGGTTTACATATTCAAAGTTTATAATATTAGTTGGTAGTGAATGTGATATATGAAAATTATTTAGAGCTATGATATTTTGATTAGTAGGTACAACATGGAAGTATGTTTTGATTAATAGTTGACTTACCATTGCATATCTATGTGGTATTATAGTAACTACATTGGTTCCATATTT
>JARHVA010004990.1:1215000-1250000 GCA_037957365.1 Torreya grandis | reverse complement strand
TGGATCATAACCTTGTAGTGATGTTGTGTTTTTATGTTTTCTCAAGTTTATATGCCATGTTAGTTTTATTTTATTTATATGCATAAGACTTAGTATGTTCATTGGAGTGAAAAAATTGGTGTGGTTTTTCTATTTGTCAAAGTTAAAAATTCTAGGCATTACACTTCTCTCTTCTCTCTAACATAATACACTTTCCATGATGACTAGAATTTCATTTCATTAAAAGATAAATTTTTGATATATATTCAACATAGTATTTATAAGCTTTAAATATAGTTATATTTCACTATTCTAACCAAGCCTTGTCCATTGGGATACACATTCTATGTCTGCTTTTGTAAAACATTTATTGTCCCTATCTTTAAAACACATCTAATTACTTATATGAGAGAAATTGGGGGTTTTGTAACAAAAAGTAAAGACTCATGATAATAATTGACCCCAAATATGGGACCATAATTTCAAATGGAATGTAAGAGAACTCTATAATCTTACATGATTGGTACCTAATTGTGATAGATTCCTGAAGACTTCTATGTAGCTCACATTTACATGTCTTTGCCTAACCAACTGATACCTAGTTTGACTATCTCAAATGTATAATAAATGAACATTTATTTCAAGAATAGATCCTATGATTTGAATATTTCATATTTTGATCTAACCAACTAACATCCTTTTCACTCATCTTAATCGTATATTAAATGAATATACATTTTTCAGCCATATCACCTATTCTTTAAATTTTACTTGTTCACCACCTATTTACTTTAAGATATCTATGATAAACCTATTTATTTTTTTATCGAGATATGAGCATCCATAACACCATTTTCATATCTAAAATAACTATTTTATGGATGAACTATAAAATACCTAATTTGGAGACTCACATTAAAAAAATACTTCAAAATCCATTTTTTTATGTCATCCAAGAACTAAAGAATATTTACAATAAAGAACTCACATGAGGATCTGATAGTTCTAACTAATTTATATTTAATGTAGGTATAGATCATGGTTACAAAAATGTGAAACAAGAGAGACAAAAACAAGGAGATCAATAGCTGGTGTAAAAGGTTTTTCTTCATGACCGGTACCTTTCTAGGGTCTCTTTCCAACTTCCTAGTGTGAAAATGGTTATTCCCCTAACTAGTTCCATCACTTAGACCTTTTCATACTTAAATAAGCTTATTTTTAAGTTTTTTTAAATTTAATCCCACATATTATGTGTTATTAATCTCTAAGTTGGTATATACTATGTATACTCATCTCTTCATCTCATTTTAGATATAGAAAATCATGTCAAGGATTTGCATTACAATTCTTATTAAATATAATACAATTTATTATATCAATTTTGGTTTAATTATTATTCTTTCCTTTCACTAATTTTTATTATTGGGTGGATTTTTAGCCAAATATTACAAGGTACCATAGTGATTATGATTTGTAGGATAACTTTCTAGGATATCTAAGAGTGGAGATCTATTATTTTCTATAGCAAATGATTATGTTCTTCTCTTGCATCCTTGGATAATTTAGTGAATCAAAATTTTTAAAATAAAAACCAAATTATGGGGGTTTATTTATCTAATTTATAATTATAGGTTATTTTTTAAGAATCTTAGAGTAAATCTAGATCTCACCACCACAATTAGATCATCCAAGAAAGATAGTACCACAACTAATTTTATTCCAGTTAAACATTATCGGTTCTATCTAAAAGTAATTTTCTAGTGGTTCCAAGTGAATATGGAGAAGTTTGTAGTGAATTTAAAGGCCTTTAAATTTGTCATTCAAATTTAGAGGCTCATATCTTGAGTGTACGAACTCTTTTTTCATAATTTTTATTTATTCATGTTAGAACTAGGCACTCTCCATAGAGGTGTGATCATCTTTTTCTCATCTTGTCTCATTTTTTTAGAAAGTTAGTTTTCTCATGAAATCTAGTGGACAGTCATAGTTTATTGACCTCCAAAGGCTTGTAATTTTCACATACATCCTCTAATCATGGTGATTATTTTTTTGAAAGTGCATTTTTTTAATATCTACATATTGGTATAAATTTGAAGTTTTTATTCTATAATTTGACTATACTTTAAATTTTTAACTCTATCTTAAACTTTGTAAAAATATAGAAAAATAAACTCCAGCATTATAAATGCACTAAATTATAGTGTGCCAAAATAATTATTTTTGGGGGATAGATTCTTAATTGAGTAAATAGGGGGTGTCTCTTATGACTGTGCATTTTCTCTCTACATTTGAATTCATGATTTTATTTTCCTACACATATGGGTAATCCTATGTTTCCCTTGTTAAATCCATAAAAAAAATTAACTTGGAAACATAATTCATGGAACTCCTTCATGACTATAGTGTATACACCCTATGTTAAGGCAACATTTCTTGAACCTCTTAATATCAACGAAAAGTTTTTATGAATGCTTAGAAAAACTAAAGCACTTGGATGTTTAATAATATTTGTGTCTTTAGATATACTATTTCATATTGAATCATGTAAAAGTCCCAAATAAGCATGGGATAAAATGAAGGAAGTCTATGGTAAATTTGATGACGTCAATTTATATTAAATTGATAATGAATTTATGAGTCTTGATCCATAAAAATTTGATAACATTCAGGACTAAATTACAAATTTTAATGATCTAAAAAGATAGTTCAAATATTATTGCATTGATAAAAGGACATTCATTTCATCTACAATACAATGAAAAAATTAAGTCTTGAATATGGAGCCTTTTTTTCTAGTTTTCATACTCTTAAGCTAACTATGGGATATACGTATATGATTACTTCATTTGACACATTTTTAAAAATGTTGGTGAATGAATAGGGAAAGCTTCTCTCCATGGGTCTCCTAAAGACATCATAATCATAGGCATTTTTTGTTTGTCAGCCCAAAGGACATAAACAATTAGGAAAATATAATAAAAAAGAGGCATTACAAGAGCAAACCATAAGAAGATCAAGCATAGTCTTCTTCTACCTCCAAGGTAGATTCCAAATGATATTCATAAAATCAAAACTCATAGAATAAGGAATGACCAACTTGTGCCTATTTAAATAAAATTGGTCATCATGAACATCAGTGTCATGTGAATAAAATTAATGAACTCACTCATTTATCAATAATATTCACATTAAATTACCTTCCTCATCTAAATAAGAATATTCAATTCCTTAAAAATTATGTAAATGGAAATAAACCACACCTATTTATTTAGTAGGTTCTTCCAATAAGTAGATTCTTGGCTCAGGTTCTTCACATTATGTGGGTTCTAATCAAGTATAATTTTCTTTGTCAGATCCATGTTTTGTGTCACATATTTTTATTGGTGATGAATCTAAGATGGAATTCATTGGGAAGGGATAAAGAGAAGTTAGTGGTGGAACATTTGAATATGTTCTTTATATGCTTGAATTATCAACCAACCTCCTTTATATCTATCAGATCACCCACCTTGGGAATTATACAAAGGTTGAATTCACTCCAAATTCTATTGTCATTAGTTATCTTGAAGATCATGCTCTACATATAGTTGTAAAGTCCAATCATCATTATAAACTCTATAATTTATTTCAATTTGTGACTAATGCACCTTATACTACATTGCTCACCCATTAAGATTCAATGAGCAAATTATGGCATGATCCATTTGGCCATCTCAACTACCACTACCTTTAGCAGCTCAACCAATAGGATATAGTCAAAGGCCTTCCACATATCAGTTTTTTAGATGGCATATATCATGTTTGTGCCTTGGGAAAACATCTTGAGGATAAATTCAACAAAGGGAAGGATTAGCTTTCTTCAATATCCTTGAGCTCATTCACAATGATTTTGAAGGTATACTTCCAACCTTGTCCTTTATCAAGGTTTGATATGTGCTTACATTCATTAATTATTTTTATAGGTTCACATGGGTCTACCTTTTGTGATAGAAAAGTGAAATATTTGATTCATTTATGTAGTTCAAGGCTTTTGTAGAGAAATAGTCCAAGTAATGGAAGATAATATGTGAACAAACACTTTGATAAATACTTCACTCTTGAAGGTATTGATGTTAAACATTCTATTGTATATACACCTGAATAAAATGGTGTTGTAGAATATAAAAATAAATCCTTGAAAGAGATGGTTAGTTGCATGATTCTATTGAGGTATGTTTATATTTTTGGTGTTGAATAATTGATGTCAAATGTTTGTGAGTGTCATTGATTTCCTAGATGTGTTCTTTTGATGTTTCATGGTGAGTGTTCATGATGACTTGAGCATGGTTTAGTAGTCTTTGAATTATGTATGAGGTCTTGGACTAATGTTTTGGTGTGAAAATCTCATGAGACTATTGAGAGTTATGTTTTAATTAGATAATCCTAAAATAATAGTGTTATTTGTTGATATCATTGAGATTTATATTGTTTGAGTTCATGTCTTTGAGTACTAGGTGTCTTGAGAAGAATAGTCTATCCTTGTGAGAAAGTGTATGCATGAATCATAGTGAATAGTGGTGGATTACATCAATACAAGCATGAAAGAATGTATAAATTTGTAATAATGATAATTATGCAAGTAAGTATTCACAATAGTTCAAGGTTAGTTTTGAGGCATAGTCATTGCATGAAAAGACCTAGTGAGAAGCCATAGGCTTGGTAGCTTATAAAAGTGAGCAATCTGAGGCTTGTGAGAAGAAGAATGGAAGTTTTTGAGAATGGAATAAGGTTTTTTGACATGATTATGAGGTGTTGAGAGTATCTAAATAGGTTTGAAGGTGTGTTCAATGTATAAGTGTGGCTTATAAGTATAGGCCTAGTGTGCAAAGAGACCTAGTGTGGCCTAATGAGGAATAAAGTTTAGTTTCCAAGGTGATAGAGACCATGTGAGAATTTTAAAAGGTGTGAGAGGTATTTTTAAGAGGTATAATGTATTTTTAGGTCTTGTATTGAAGTAAAAAGCGTAAAAAGTCAATTTCAGGTCTTACAAGTGCTAAAATGAGGTGTTCAGACCCAAGAAGGTTTTTATTATGCTCATTTACACATGAAACCTTTGTGTGTGGATATAATCAGTTCATGGTAGTTACATAAGGGTTATATATCAAATTTATTGGCATTATTTTTTGGGTTGAGGTCCTAAGATTTATGAATCATTGTTAAGAGTGGAAGGTAGTTTAAACCCTCCTAAAAACCTAATAATGACTTGATATAAATTATCCTAATATAAATGGATTATAATGAATTATATGACATAGTTTGATAATTATATAATATATAAGACTCACTTAGGTGCCTCTAATTTTTATTACTCTATTAGATGAGTGAGTGGACCCTATAATAAAAGACATGTTTCTAATACTTTTGATATAGCATGTAGTGTTAATTGAGTCAAAGTTGCTAAGTAGATATTAGTTGAATATTAAGACCTATATATTGTGACCATGGTGGTTTTTGATGAAGTTATATACTTAAAATATGGTAAACTAGTCATAGAAGTTGATCTATCATTAAAAAACCTAGTGAGGCAGATAATGAGAAAAATAGGCAGAAGTGGTAATGTGTTTAAGAATGTGTTGCCATAGATTAGGATGCATCCAATTTCACTAGGTTGTTTTTAAATATGTAACACATTTAAATTGTATATAATATTTGGAGATGTGTGTATGGTATAATGTTGTCCTCAAACTGACTTCTCTAATGCAATGAGTTCTATGTAGAGTGAATCCATGAGATTGGTTTGTAACACCAATATTGATATTGAAACTTATAATAAATTTGTTTAAAGATATTATGATAATATTTTTTTTATCATATAAATGAATTTTAAGTTCATAAAAGTGTTCACATATATGTTTTAAGTCATTGTTTTCATGACTATGTTTTGATGTTTTTGATAGTTTTAAGTAGTCATCTAGTAGAGATAAGAATGAGGTTATTTGCATAGAGTTGATGAATATAATGGACATTCAATTGTTATATAGGTCTCAAAGGTTAATTTTAATATATTTATCTTCATGATAAATTCCTATGAAGTTGTGAAATTCTAAAGGTTCTTGACTAGTTTTTTAGGCCTGTTTCCAGTTCTAAATCAGCATATGGAAGTGCTTAATTTGAGGACATTTACTATACATACTCAAATATAATGGACATGGTGATGAAAATAAGGTCATTTTATTTATTTATAATTTATTTTTTTATATTTTTATGTGTAATATTTGAGTTTATGATTCAGATATTCAAATTAGAGTTTTTGGTAGTAAGAAGGCCTAATCGTGAGTAGGCCTAATTATATGGTTCAAAGGAGAAAGATAAGCTAAATAGTTTTGGGGACCTAAGATGAGATTATTACGGGTATAATTGAATCATGTGTGAATTTTTACATCCATTTATGGAGGCTCAAGATGTTCCAATGTGGTCAAGGTGAAATGTGTACTTTGAGAAGGCCTAACTGCATTATGCCTCCTTTAGGCCTAATCATGGATTTGGCCCCTATAAGAGGTGGCTGAAATGTGTAGTTGATTTTTATCCTATGAAATATGTATTTTTATCTATTCCAAGGTTTATCCAAGTATGGTGGTATTTCTATCCAACCAAGGTATGTTAAAGTAAGAGTTAAGTATAAGAGGAAGGCCTACTTAGACTAAGAAAGATATTGAGGGGATGAATGAATGAAATAGAAGTTTATAAAATAGTTATAATGATTTAATACCATTATATAGGTGTTTTAAATATTTAATGAATATTTAATATTGATTATATATATTATTAGCAAGTTTATATGTCCTAATTCAGTCAAGAAGAGGTCTAGTTGAACAAAGAGGCCTAATAGGATGTTTGAGATGTATAGGAGAGTGTGAAGAGAAAGAGAAGGTGATCATCATCAGTTATGTGAGAAAAAAGTCTCAAAAGGTGATCAAATATTATATGTGTCTAATTTGGTGCTAATTCATCTAGGGGGTTGGTGGCTCCTTGTAATTTAGTGTTTGCTAAAGGCCTAGTTGAGTTAATGCTTTACTAGTGAGGGGTTGGTGCCGCACTAAATATTGAATAATTGCTTATAATATTATATTCCAATATTTATTTGGTGTTTTTTATGCCCCATAATGGTTTCACATGTATATCCTATGTTAATATGTTGTATGCTTATGTGGATGATTATTTATGCATTAGTTGAGGTATGTGTTTGAATGAATGCTTCATGAATGATAAGAGAAATTGAATGATTGTTTTAATGGAATTGATTCACCATCATATTGTTAGTTGTGATTATAAAAATTGGTATCATATCTGGTACTTTGAATCAGGCCTAATAGCCTAAAGGAGATCATAAGCAAGTGAAGATGGTTAGTGAAGCATAAGGTGGTTTCTCTACAAGTAAGGCGTTGTTGTTTAATAGATCTAATTATACTTTTTTTGAGTTCTAATATGAGAACATATTTGATGTCTCTAATTCATGATTTTTTGAAAATAGTTTTTGATGGATATAATACACCCTCTATTCCTCTTATAAATTTAACATGTAAGAAGTCTAGTGACAATAATTCAAAAGCAATGAATGGTATACTTTGTTGATGATAAGAGGTAGTGATTTTGAAGGTGATGCATTATGTGTCTACCAAATATATGTGGGAAAAGTTGAACAATATCCATGAGGGATACTCCAAGATCAAGTTCTCTAAATTTTAAACCCATGGAAGATGATTTGAAATCAGGGATGAATGAAAATGAGATCATTATAGCCTACCTTTTAAGGGTTGATGAAGTCATCAACATCATAAGAGGCCTAGGTGAAGAAGTGAAAGAGTATTTTGTTGTTTATAAGGTATTGATACCTCTAACTCCTAATTTTAATTCTAAAGTGTCTATTATTGAAGAGATTAAATATTTATACAAGCTAGAGATGGATTGACTTCATGACACCTTAACAACCTATAAGATGTGGAAAATTGAAGGAAGACCTACAAAGAAGGAAGATACATTAAAGTTAGAAAGGAATTCAAAGGATAAGAACACATAAGTTAATAAATTCAAAGATAATGATGTTTCTAATATTGATAATGATGAGTTTATATCTATGTTTTCAAGAAATTTGAAAATTGGTTAAGGTAAATACAAGGGTAAGCTTCCCTTGAAGTGTTTTAATTGTGGGTAAATTAGACACTTAACTAACAAGTTACCTCATAATTGTGATAAAGGATGATGAATAGAAAGATGAAGTTCATGATGATGATAACAAGTCCTAAAGGTCTTATAAGAGAAAAAAAAGTTTTATAAATTATAACGACAAGAAGAGGTGTTTCAAGAACAAAAGAAGATTTTACACCACAAAAGACTAAATCTCATCTGATGAGAGTGAGAGAAATGATTTTTATAGTGACCATGAAGGTGTTTATCCTGATGCCAATGAAGTTATCTTCATGGTTGAGTAATCAAGTTATTTAAATCAATAAGATTTCATGTGTTATAGAGTTAATGCTGGTGATTCAGATGAAGAAAAAGATGAGGTAAACTTTGAGGTTGAGTTGATGAATTCTATAAAATAAATGAAGATGGTTAATAATAATAATAATAAGGTGATGAGGTCTCTTGTCAAATAATATGAAGATAAAATTAGTTTTTTTGAATAGAGATAGAGAAATAAATGTAGGGAATAATAAGAAATAGTCAAACAAGTGGAGACTCAACATTCAGATTATGAATACAACCCTAAAGGCTAAAGAAGAAGAATGTGCCAAGCATGTAACTAAAGTAGATTCCTTGAGACTTGAGTTATATTATGAATCAATTAAGGTGAATTCCTTTATAAAATTTTAAAAGATTACCAATGATCTAAAAACATTTTGATTAGTAAAAAGACTGCTAATTTCAAAAAAGGTTTTGGTTTCAATGGAGATCAAAAGAAGAATACTAATGTGATCAAGGAAAATAAGACATTAAAGGTCAATGGTCAATCAAATAATTATGGTGATGAGAGAATGAATGCTAATCCTATCATGTAACCTAATGATATAATTAATGTTAATCCTTTCAATGGTTATTTTTATTCATGTAACTAATTGGTCATAGAGAAAGGCATTATAGAAGACCTTCCAATAATTAATATACATGGAACTATGATAGGAATAATAAATAAAGGATTATGAATGAGGTTGTTTGTTATAGTTATCATGATATAGGACACACTAAAAGATAAGGAATAATAAATAAAGGATTATGAATGAAGTTGTTTGTTATAGTTATCATGATATATGACACATTAAAAGATACCATGCCAGTAAATAAAGATGAACTATCAATCAAGAGGTATGGGTAATGGTGTGTTTCCATCAAGATGAATATTGTGTTTCAAATTTAAAAAGGTTTGTCATATTGAAATGTTTTGTAAGCATGAATTATCAAGTTAACATAATAAATTTGAGGCCCCTAAAGTGCAAGAAAGAAGAACAAATAGTCAATGGAACTAAAAGCTATCTAAGGTGAATGATGACCAGTCTACAAGTCCAAGTGGACTATTTTCTATGGTAGAGCATAGTTAAGATATAAAGGAGTGCCAAGAATTTTCCCTATTAGCTCAGGTTGTGGATGAAGGAGTCAATACAAATTGACCAAATTAAAATGTTGTTCAAAAAGAGATTGAAGAGGTTAAGCCAAAGAGGCTATTCAAGCCTAAGAGTATTCAAAAAGAATGTTCAATATAATGAGGACATGGAGATCTAGGAATGACATGATTTTATGTTTTTTTACAACCCTATATAAGATGTGGCTCCATTAGGCTTCATGGAGGCCCTCGGCTAGTGAGCAAGAGAATGGAGGATGTTTGGTCTGAGAGGGGACTTTTTAGTTAGTTCATGAGTTTAAAAATAAGCCCTATGTTGAGAAGTGGTTCTTGTTGGTTTAGAGTTGCTTTGTCAAAAAGGGAGTTCCTTATTCAATTATTGATAGTTTAGTGTTGTTCATATGTTGAAGTATGTATGAGCTTAGGCATAACATTATTGTGTGTTGATTTTTTGTCAAAGAGAGATAATGATCTTGTTTGGAGAGAAAAGTTGTGTTTCTAATTATTTTAGGTCTATGGATTAGATAGTTTTTAAAGAGATGAACCTTTATCATTAGTGTACAAGGGATAAAAGGTTCTAGTTTGGGAGAAAGACTAGTTTTAATAAGATCCACCTTGTGGAGATGAGAAGTATCAACATTGTCTGAATGTTTTCCATCAATGACAAAGGGGGATATTTTTGTGGTATATTCATCTTTTGGTGTTGTATAATTTTTTTTTATCATTGATCTCAAAGATTTTTGAGTGTCATTAATGTCCCATATATGTTATTATGATGTTTCATCGTGATTTTTCATGATGACTTGAGCATGTTTTAGTAGTCTTTAAATTCTATATGAGGTCTTGGCACAATGTTGTTGTGTGACAAGTTCATGATCCTATTTAGACTAGTGTTATCTTTAGAGAATATTGATTGATGAATTTTTTGGTTTATATCATTAAGAGTTATCTTGTTTGAGTTCAAGTCTTTGAGTACTAGGTATTTCAAGAATCCTAGACTATCCCTATGAGAAGGTGTATGTATGAAGCATAGTGAAGTTCAGTGAATTGTGTTAGTATAGAAATGAGGAAGTGTATAAATTTTTCTAATCATGATAATGAGGTAATAAATTCATCATAAGAGTTACAAGGTTATTTTTTAGGCTTAGTCATTACATGGGGAGACTTAGTGAGAAGCCATAAGCTTGGTAGCTTGTTGAGGTGAGTATTTTCAGGCTTGTGAAAAGAAGATTGGTAGTGTGTGAGAATGGTGTGAGGTTTTATAACATTATTTTTATGTGTTGAAATTATTTCAATATTTTTCAAGGTGTGTTCAAGGTCTAAGTGTGGCATACAGGTATAGGCCTAGTGAGCAAAGAGACCTTATGTGGCCTAACGAGGAATCAAGTTTATTATCCAAGGTGATATAGCTCATGTGAGATTTTATAGGTTATTTCAAGAGTTTTCATGAATTTTTAGGTCTTGTATTAAAATAAAAAGCATAAAAAGGGAAGTTAAGTTCTCTCGAGTTCTAGAATAAGGTGTTGCTGTCTTGAGAAGGTTTTCCTTGTGATCATTGACATGTGTAACCTTTTCATGAGGATGAAAGTAATTTATAGTAGTAGCTAGGGAAGGTTCGTATCTAAAATTTATTTGAATTATTTTATGGGTTGAGGGCCTAGCCTTTATGAATTATTGTTAAGAGTGAAAAGTACTTTAAATCATCCTAATACCCTAAAAATAACCTTATATGAAATATATTGATAGAAATGTCTAAAAATGAATTAAATGACCTATTTTTATGATTGACACATATATATTACTCTCCTATGTACCTCTGGGTGGTATTGGTCTTTTAGATGACTGAGTGGACCATATAGGAAAAGCTATATTTTTAAGAAATTTGCTATAGAACATAGAGTTGACCAAGTAAAAGATGATAAGTGCATTTATATTTAATATTGAGACATATATATAATGACCATTATGGCTTTTTATCAGGTTAAAAAATTTAAATATGCTAAACTGGTCATTGAATTTTACCTATCTCTAAAAAACCTAGTGAGGCAGATAGTGAGAAAAAATAGGAAGAAGTGGGAATGACATTAGAGATGTGTTACAATGGATTAAGGATAGATATAATTTAACTAATTTTTTTTCAAGAGATGTAACACATCCCTATTGGATTTAATATATGGATATGTGAGTGTATGGTAGAAAGTTACTCTCAAGTTGACTTGTCTAACATAGTAAGGTCTATGTATAGTGAAGCCATGAGATTGGTGTGTAAGACAAATAATTTTTTGTAAATTATCATATATTTGTTTCAATATATTTTGATAATAGTTTTAGATCATATAAATTAATTTTAAGTTCATGAAAGTGTTCTAATTCATTATTTTGATGACTGTGTTTTGATGTTTGTGACAGTTTTGAATAGACATCTAACAAAGATGAGAATAAGATGATTTACCAAGAGTTAAATAATATAATGCACATTAATTTTATCTATAGGTGTCATAGGTTCATTTTAATGTATTTTTCTTCTAATTACTATGAAGGTGTGAAAATTCAATGGTTCATAACTAGTTTATTAAGATTATTTACAATTCAGAGTGAGCATATGGAAGTGTTTAGTTTGAGGCATTTTACCCTATATGGTAAAATATAATGGACATGGTGATGAATATAAGGTCATGATATTTTTTTATAAGTTATTTTTTGATATTTTTATTTGGTAAAGTTGAGTTTATGCTTTAGATATTCAAAACATGCTTTATATTAGTAGGAAGACCTAATTGTAAGTAGGCTTAATGGTATGGTTTAAGGAGTGAAATAAGATTAATAGTGTTTGGGATATAAATTGAGATTATCATGGGTATAAATAAATAGTGTGTGAGGTTTTTCACTCATTTATGGAAGCTCAAGATGTTTCAAGGTGGTCAAGGTGAAACGTGTGCTTTGAGAATGCCTAAATTCATTAGGTCTCCTTGAGGCCTAATGGTGGTTTTATCCCTTATGAGTGGTGGCCAACATATGTAGTAGTTGTTTCTCATATTATACATGTTTTTTTATCTACTCTAATGTTGATCCAAGTATGGTGAGGTTTGTGTCTAACCAAGGTTTGTGAAAGCTAAAGAGTCAAGTATAAGAAGAAGCTCTAATAGACCTAATTAGACTAAGAAGTATATTGAGGTGATGAACAAATGAAATATAAGTTTAGAAACTAGGTAGAGGGATTTTAGACCATTAAAAATGTGTGTTTAATATGTCATGATTTTATAATAGTGATTTTATAGTGATAATCAAGGTCATGTGAGTTAATTCAATTACAAAGAGGGATATTTGAGTGAAGTGGCCTAATAGGCTATTTGAGAGGTATAGGAGAGTATGAAGAAAAAAATAAGTTGATCATCATTATTTTAATGAGAAACATGTGTCCAAATTATATCAAGGGTTCTAGGTGGCTGAGTTGGTTCTAAGTCACCTAGGGGGTTGGTTCCTCCTTTTAATTTGGTGCTTGTTAAAGGCCTTGTTGAGTTGGTGCTTGACTAGTGAGGGGTTAGTGCTAATTATGGGGTTGTTACCTCACTAAATATTGATTAATTGATTATATTACTTTATTCCAATGTTTATTTTAATGGTACTTATCCCCCATGAGTTTTTTCTACACATCTCTTGTGATCATATGTTGTAAACTTTTATGGATGCTTGTTTATGCATTGGTTGATGTATGTGTTTGAATGAATCTCGAATGAATGATAAGTGAAATTGAAATATTTTTTTAAGGGCACTGACTCACCCCCTATAAATATATATTCTTTTAATAGATCTATGTTTATTCCCTTCAACTAGAATATTGGGTTAAGTCCATCAACTATGTTTCACACATACAAAATAGGGTTCTTCATAAGGCCTTAAATGGAATAACTTAATTTAAAGCCTAATATGGTCACAAACATATCATGTGACACTTTATATTCTTTATTTATTCTACTTGGGCTCACATACCTTTAGAAAAATGTAAAGCTTTGGAAACTCAAATTCAGCATTACATCTTCATCAGAGATCTAAATGGGGTCAAAGGATATAATATCTTTGATCCTAACACTCATGAGCTCTTCATTGAGCATAGTGTTATTTTTAAATAAATATATATTAGTTAATCCTCTATTAATCTTCCTTCCTCCACCATGGACTTAGATGATAGTGATACATAGGAATTTACATCATCTTCTTCTATCCATAGGGATGATCATGAGGTTCCACCTCTACCTTCACTATGTGCCACTTTAGAGGTTGAATATTATCCACCTCCATACCCTTTTAATTTTATGCCTTACTGGGATAAAAATAACCTCTAATCCATTGGGATACTTATAACACTCAATGACATGTTCAAAGCACAAAGAAATCCCACATTTTTACATTTCCATATATTTTGATCCATAGTTTTTTTGGAAACACTCAAGTATTTCTTAATGGGATTCAACTATGGAGGAAGAATAAAACTCATTGATTTATAAAAACACTTGGAAGCTTATTCCACTTACTAATGGAATAAAATTAGTTTACTATATGTGGATATATCAAAGCAAATTTACAATGGATGGATCAATTGACAATTTTAAAGCACATCTTCTGGCCAAAGTTTTCTATCACATTTATTGTATTGATGACATCAATACTTGTACCCCCATTACCAAGATGATCTTCATTTGCATAACACTTGACATTGTTATAGTTCTTGGCTGGGTTATGCATTAGATGGATGTGATGAGTAACTTTATTCATGTGGATTTATAGGAGGATATTTACATAGAGTAGCCACTAGGATTTAGTCAGGACTCTTTTTTGGTTTTCAAATTATGTAATTTTATCTATGGACTCAAACAAGCCCCTTGGTCTTAGTATGTTAAGGTGGATTCCTTTCTTCTCTCTATCAAATTATCATGGTGCCACTCAGATCTGAGTGTCTACATTCTTTGGTAGGAT
Organism: Torreya grandis; assembly: GCA_037957365.1. Classification (NCBI taxonomy): domain Eukaryota; kingdom Viridiplantae; phylum Streptophyta; class Pinopsida; order Cupressales; family Taxaceae; genus Torreya; species Torreya grandis. Next base: position 1,235,452 of record JARHVA010004990.1, on the reverse strand, counting down.
TACTATCACCTAATTCTTATCATCTATTTTGATTACCTAATTCTTACATGGAGTACCTCATCCATCATTTCTGACATCAAATCTACTTTTTACTAATAATTTTCCATGATTGACTTGTGCTCATTACGCTAGTTTCTTGGGATTGATATCACTCTATCTACTTTTGATATTACACTTTCTCAACCTATGTATGATCTAAATCTATCTTATCAATTTCAAATGACTTATTATAATCCTAAACCAACTCCATTTAAGTATAGAGTCAAGCTTGAGGTGAAGTGTTGTACTTCACTTATTTTTGCCACTTTGTATCATCAACTCACTGGCAACCTCATCTACCTAACTCACACTCACCATAACATTTACTTTATATTTGTCATAGTTTCATGGTTCATGAAAGAGCCTCATGAGATTTAATGAAAAACATCAAAATACAAAATTAATTACATTAAGTTCACTCAATGACATGTGATTCACTATGCAACATGTACTAAATTACACTGTAATAGCTACATAGATTCTTATTGGGATATAAATATTGATGATCATAAGTCCACCTCTAGATATATCTTCCAATCGGTTATATCCTCATTTTTTTGGTAGATCAAAAGACAACATGCTATTTATCTCTTTAATTATAGTCGAGTATCAAGGGGTTGTAAATACAACTAATTAGGCTATTTGGCTTCATAATATATTGACTAATTTTGGATTCACTATTATTTTACCATATATTAGCTATTGTGATAACCAAAGTGTGATCTATATCTTGAAAAACTTGTTTCATCATTTGTGGACCAAACACATTGATATCCACATGCACTTTCTTTGGGAGATGTTACAAGAACAAGTCATTGACTTGCATTATTATTTAATAGTGGAATATATTGTAGATACCTTCACCAAAACTTTTATTGAGATTAAATATCTCCATCTTTGAGAGATATTATTTGTATGGGCCATCACTTATGTAGAGGAGGTCACTTCACCTTCTCCTTCATCCTCTCATGGGGGTAATTTTTTCCCACTAGGTTTTCTCCTCTTTTTTTATTGGGGTTTTTTTTGCATTGTACATGGGTTACTTATCAAGCATCATTTTTAAGACCCATTATTGTTTTTTTTAGGCTTTCACCTCAAGTTACACTAAATGGGGGGTGTTAGTGTAAAAGGTTTCTCTTTACAACTTGTACCTTTTGGGGGTCTATTTCTCACTTTATAGTGTGAAAAAATTTATTCCCCTAACTAGATTCATCACTTAGACCTCTCCACACTTACTTAAGATTACTTTGGGGTTTTTTATTTTGTCCAACATTTCATGTGTTATTAGTCTCCAAGGTGGTATATCATATATATACTCACCTCTTTCTCTCATTTTATATATAGAGAAGCATCTGAAGGATTTGTATTAGCATTCCTATTAAATAGAATATAGTTTATTCTATCAATTCCAATTTCCTTACTATGCTTTCCTTTCATTTATTTTTGTTCTTAGGATCTTTTTAGCCAAATCTTATAGCAAAGAATAATAAACAACCTATTTTATTTATTTAAAGCAACACATGCACACCAAAACAAAATGGGAAAGGGAAATAGGATAAAATAGGGAAATCAAAACTATTTAGAGGTAAAAGAAAACAAGAAGACTATACAAAACCATTCACTAGCTATGAGAAGTACCTATCATTTCAAAACAATGAATTTTATTTATGAACTCTAAACACATTTAGCAATAGTGACCATGCAGGTAGGAAGAGGAACTTATAATTATAATTTACAAAAGGATGATCTTGAATAAATAAACCATTACTATCTTTGTATCCTAGAATGGAAACATTGTGAACTATTTGATCTTCTTTGGTCACTCATAAGCAATACTATACTTTTTAAATGTCTTCTTGGTTGGTTTTTATACCCAAAAGTGGTATTTGGATGCTAAGAGTGATACTTGAGAAAACCCACTACTATGTTATCCCTAAATATATCTTAGAGCCTTTGATCACACTTTTATGGCCTTTGTGTGGACCAAAGGTGTCCCTAGTCAGCTAAACCACAGTCTTAGACCTTCATTCCTAGATCTTGGCCCTTCATGCCTAGTACCCTTCCAACTAGACATTAGTGTCATACTAAGGATAATAAAGACACATGGTTCTAGTGTTTTTAACATGGTGATATCATCCCTTACCCTAAATCTCCAAAACATATATTTGTTTAGAGTCAAACCTTCTTAAGGTTGACCTAAGCACATTTTATTATCTATATAATCTATGAAACACTACAAATTAGAGAATTTTATACCTCTATCCACTAGATGAGAAAATAGATGTAAAAAACTTATTAAAATAATAAATAAGTTGACCAAAATTATTGTTATTAATCCCCATTCTACCCTAATTTTTCATACTACCTACCATATACAAATTCCATAAGCCTAGATTTTTAATATTTTAAATCTCAAGCGCACTCAAGCCACTCAATAATACTATCATTCTAACATTCACTTAAACTTGAAACAAGCACTTATGTGGGAGAACTACATCAGAATTTATCCCTCCTTAGAATATTTATATGTATGTAACTCTCTTCATAATGGGGTGTTGAAGATGTCAATCCTTTCCTAAAAATGAACACACATTTTTAGCTCATTTCATACTTTCAAGGAGGATTATGATTTGCATCATTAATCAATTATTATGAGAAAATATAAATTTATAGACATTATTCATGGAATAAAAGAACCTATAAACACAAGTCTAAGTGTACCAATAATTTAGGAATAGTTTTGCACAAAGGAAACTAGTGCCATTTTTAGGACACTAGATATACATGGTGCTACTACCAAATATGGCACTACTATCCAAGAGAGGATATTAATCAATGATATTTTTTATAAAAATCAGACCTAACCATATCATAGTTTTCATCACTAAGATCTTCCACATTAGGTGTTTTCTAGATAAGTCTCTATTTTCACATATTTATTAATATTTTTATAAAGTTAAACAATTCTTATTTTGTAATAAATCAATGGTTATTTAATTCATATTATTTTAGTGATTTAGATAACTCATCCCTCTAATTAAACTTAGGTTTTACATAGTTAAAAATTAAAATTTTAAAACATTTGGTCAACCCAACTTACTTTGAATATTACTCCAAACCCTAGTTTGCATTTCTCCAATTTTTTGTGTACTACATTAGGGTTACAAACTTATGTTTTTCTAGTTTTTGGTATAACTTAGCTCATTAAATAAATATCACATTAGGGGTTCATTTATTTAAACATAATTTAAATGTTTCATAAAAACCTCAATTCAAAAACACTAACCCTAGATGCTCCTAGGTTTTATATCCTTCAATTTATTATTTTCATTAGCTACTTTATTTTTTTCAAATTTCATACATTATATTTTAACATCTCTATTACAATTTTTTTAGTATATGCCATCTAAAAAATATATCTCTTTTCATTAAGAGGAAGTGATAGATTAGGTTTTAATCCTATAGAGAATATTTATATTCTTTATATGTAAGCCTATAACATGGGTAAGAGACATATCAAAACTCCAGCTATGCATCCTTCACACCATGATTATGTGGATTCCAATGATATTTCATCTGAAGATGAAAATACAATCAAGAACAAGATGATATACACATTAAAAAATGGGAAACTCTATCTCTAATTAATAATGATGACATAATTATCAACAAAAATGTGGTATTAAAAGGCTTTGGAGATATAATTTGGGAACAAACCCTTGATCATACCCAAATATTGAAAGCCATATTAGAAATCAATTTAAAAAAAAAAATGATCAATCTTTAATTCCCTCAGTTAATATCATTGTTACACTTATATTGGGGCCAAATAAACTAACACAACCTAAGATTGTAATTCAAAAACCTTTAGTGATAACTACACCTCTTATGGCTAGTTAGTCCACTCCAGATGTACAATTCCTTATGCATTAGATTTATACTCTTCAAGCTAAGGTGTTACATCTAGTGAAGGGAGACACTAGGCTATCATATGCATTAGATTCTAGTATTATCTTACATACACCTTTGTCACATCACATAGTAAAAATTTCCTTTAAAATAATTTTTTTGGCACCTAATCCTACATTATATGATGACAAGGGTGACCTAGGGCATCATCTAAGAGATTTTCATGCAACATGTTTGGAATACACGTCTAAAAATTAGTTTATCATAAAGGTTTTTACATGAAATTTAAAGGGTTATGACTTAAAATGGTTTTATGATTTACCAAATCAATCTGTCATGCATTGAATCATTTGGCTAACATGTTTTTAGCACACTTCTCCATCAACATCAATGATAAAATATCCTACACCCAAATGGCACAGTTGAAACAAAAGTCAAATAAACCTATCATAAATTATGTCTTAGGATAAAAGAGTATATTAGACAAACTGACTAGCCACGTGATAGATAGACATCTTTAGGATGTATTTAAAAAAATTATTTTACCAACATTCAATCTATAATGTTCAATAAGTTTCCTACATTCATAGATTTGTGGCACATAGTCAAAGAAAGAGAGGTTAAGCTCATAACAATGGGTAAACACAAGTGTACCAATGAATAGGAATAAACTATTAAGAGTTAAAATAGTACTTGATATAAGGTAAGGGCCATTGATAATAATATTAATCAAAATTAAATAATCAACATAGCTTCTGAGACACCTAGATTTTTTTATTCACTCCTCAATGCCAAATCTTCACGAACCTTTTAGAGTCACCAGCACAATTTTTATAGTATATCTTGGAATGTAATGTCATATCTCTCCCAATAATTAAAGAGGTTAGTATGACATTTCCTCTTCTGAATTACTATGATTCTAATGAATTTTAAAAGTATCATAGGGAACCAGGCTATACAAAAAATAGTTGCATAAGCCTAAAACATAGGATACAATATTTGATTGAGGCCAATATTATTGATGTGGGTACATCCACAAAGGCACCAAAAGCATAATAAATAAAAGATAAATAACTACATATATTATCATATACATTTCCAAATCACATAATGAATGAGGTAAGGATCACATCAGGTGTTCACTACACATATTAGGCACATCCACAACTAGCTTCATATGATATTGTATAGAGGAGGCACATATATTGGATAACATTATTAGAATGTACCATACTATAGTTCCTTTTAGACCAATAATCATATTTTCATAGAAATAAATTATTTATGATGATATTGATTTACATGCACTCTTTATATGAGCATACATGGATCATCATCCTATCCATAGTGTTATGGTTTATGGTAGGTCAAGCATTAACATGTTTACATTAAAACTTTTACAACATTTAGGGTACTTAGAATAGGATGTAATCCCCATAGATATAGTCATTAGTGTTTTTAGTTTTCATTTTTAGATCTCCATCAACTAAATTATGATTCTAATATAGGATGGACCAACACATATAACCACTTGGTTCTTAATACTACCTAGTGCAAGAATGTTTGATATTTTATTGGGTAAGCCATTGTTACAGTGGATCTAGTCCATCCCATATATAATGTACATATTATTGAATAACATACACATTAATAAGGTGGTGAAATTTGAGGTTCTCCATTATCAATATCCTCTACCCATCCCATAAGAATTTCTAACATAGTTAGTAGTTATAGTTACAATACTATTACCAAATATTAAATAGTTATTAGTTATATCTCAAAGTATAATTCCTATCAGCACATCACAAAGTTTAGTAGAGACACTAGTGTAGGTGAGGTCTACTCTTATGGTATCAACATGTACTCAAACTCTCCCATGAAGACCATTATTAGAGAGACCTTTACATCAAAGATATGTCACATATTATAGAGGAATTATATCTACTACATTTATACCAAGATAAAAATTATTAAGATCTCAGGGTTCTTGGGACATGAAAGCTACATCACCTACATGTTATTCTACCAAAATGGTTCATAAGACCCCTATAATTTAAATTGAATCATAGTTAATACCATATATTCATATCACCATTACATAGGTAGATAAAGACATACATTAATCTACACAATAAATTATGGGATCATAGATGCCTTTTCACACATCACACATGATTATAGTTTCTTTATTGGACACAAGTCATGGTGATAGTGAGTCTCCCAAGAGACTCATCAGTTAGTATGGTTCATACCCCCTTATACATACTTTCTTCTCTATAATCCTCGTATATAGTTTATTCTAATTTGCTTCTACATAGCTTATATCCAAAAAATAAAAAAACAATATAACATGTCAAAACATAAAAACATTTTAATATTACTCAAAAAACATAAAATTTATAGATTGTATGCTTCTATATATTTATATTTATTATACTTGATAGACACTACATATGCTAGTTATCATAGTATATTCAATGTTATTATACATACATGCTTAAATTGTTCTTATCGAGTGATTTTAGTTTACATACAGGACACAGGTCAATTAAAATGATCCAAACTTGTTATCATCTACCCACTAGGGGAATATATATTGATCCATATTTATTCATTTTATACATCTACCCACTTGGGGGAATTTCATATAAATTTTCTATTACCAGGTTATATCCTTACATTATTTACATTATAGTTTTCACATTGATATATTTTGATATTGATCATTGTGACTCATACATAGATATATTTTTCAAATATCATTAGTTTAGAATAATAATATATACATCATACCTCTTATAGATATTTATACTATATATCTATGGATGCTTTCATTTCTATCTTTCCTAGATTATACTTGATTGGGTTTTTTACACTTCTTATTTTCAAGTGAATTTAAATATGCCATTATTTTTTGGCTCTATGCAACTTATATTCATGTATGTCTTGGAAATTTGACCATGTACCTTTTTTGTGATTTATTGACTGTGTATGCATGCATTTTAATATGTCCTTTTATGTGGCTCTAATCTAACTTGTTTGTTGTTTGGGTATGTGGACATTTGAACATATCCTTATATGTCTTCCATTCTCAGATTTAGTGACATGGCCCATCTACCTTGTATTAGATCCCTTGGCCTATTTTATGTCCCTCATGTGTTCTTTATAAATGATTTATTATATGCAACATAACCATGACACTTATCTCTTCTTGTTACACAGATCCATTTTTTATGTCGTGAGGGACCTCATACATCTACCCTTCCTAATTGAGTGTCATGATGAACATCATGCCCAATACCCCAAGGTAGCTACTCATTTTTATTGTTATACACATTTATTATATCTATATTTACACCCATGTGAAAATTTATACACAACATACATTTTACATTACATACTTATTGTTAGATTCTTTTACATTATGATGTTATGTTCGCACATATTTTTGGATTATCAAGGAATTATCATATATGTAATGCATAACACATTTTTTATAGATATTTATTTTAAGTATATTTATTCCATATTACAAAAAATACCTCAAAAAGAGGGTTAATTAAAATGGTTTTATTATAGAGATCAGGGTCATACATTACATTCACAAGTCAATTTTCATCACAAAGGATTAGTATCATGAAATCAAACACAGGTAAGAACATAAGAAAAAATATTGAATCAAAAACCATTTTAGTGGCTCAGATTTAAGATTAGACATACATTAATGCCCACACTAGGATACTAGGACCACATAGAACTAATATCTAATATATATTGCTACTATCTAGTATCCCTAGATTTAGGGTAGTCTAGATTAGTTTAAATTGTACACCAAGTAAAACAGATGTTTACACAAATATAGGTACAAGTTTAACAATTATGCTTAGGTTTAACATATATTCACACTAGTTCAAATCATATTCATATCAATTTATAATATTAGAGGCATCATATGTGTCATGATCATTCCCATATTTAGTTTATATACTCAAATACATTCATTACAACTCATTCTAAAATCAATATACTCATATATAAAATTCGAGGCATGTTGGAGGCACATTATTTCCATATGCTTAGTTAACATAGATTAATCAGATGGAATGGAAAAATCCTTATTATTCTCTATGATATATACACTTGACATCATATTCTAGGTTATGATCAGTTTCATTCCTTATTCCATATACAGTGATTGGCAATCTCAAGTGACCCAAAATAACCTAATGTACCTTAGAGACCATGGAGCCAAAATACATAGTTATATTTACCAATTTATATATTTTCATCTATGTATGTATTTTATTTTTAGATGCATATACTACATATGGGTGGGTAATGATGGAGTCAAAACCTACTTGATTTCTTGAGCTACTGACATGATAGGTCTAGACACACTTACAATCTAATCAAAGTTATTCATAGGTCATGATCCTCCAAGTAAGGGTGGGAAATGAGGGAGTCAAAGCTGAATTGAGTTTTTTAACCACCAACATATGAGGGTTGAGCAATCTATTATCTCAATCTAAGTTATTCAATGATTTGATCACTATGTACGTACATACACAAGTTATCACTAATTTCTTGATTTAGTTTACATACCCAATGAGGTGTATTGAATCCTTTCCTCTTTACAATCTATTTACTTAGTTTTAATTAGTTATTTATTAAGTATAACCTTTTTATTTTGATATTTCTTTAATAAGGATTGGTTTATTTGTGTTTCATTGTAGGTCATGATTTATATCATGCTTCACATATGTATACCTAGATTTACATACTCAAACTCAACTCAATGGGATTCACTTCCTAGGTAAGTCCCAATATGCATAGTTTTCCTTTATACTAATCATTTCCATGTGTTTAATTTCCAATATAAATTAGGGGAAAATGTAAACAACTAAAAGTGGTATTTATATGTTAAGAGTGATACTTGAAACAACTCATTCCTATATTAGTAATAGACATATATTATATCCTTTTATCACACTTTTCCAACTTTTAGGAAAACCATAAGCATCCCTAGTCAGCTAAAAAATAGTTTCAAACCTTCATTCCTAGATCCTAGCCCTTTGTACCCAACATCTTGCCAGGTAGATAATAGTGCCACATTAAGGACACTAGAGCCACATAGTGCTAGTTTCCCTTACCATAACTCTCCCGAATGGATATATTTTTAAACATTAAACACACCTAAGGTTAACCTAAGAACATTTTATTATCTTCACATGATACAAAACACTATAAATATAAGACTCTTAGACCTATATCAAATAGATGGGAAAATACATGAAAAAGGCCTATTCAAACAAGAAACAAGTTGAACAAAATCAAGGTTATTAATCCATATTCCACCTTACTTATACATACTACCATCTACAATTTCCCTAAGCCTATATTTTCAATATTTATAATCTCAATCACACTCAAGGAATTCTAAACCACTATCATTCTAGCATTTACTTACACTTTAGTCAAGCACTTAGGTGGGATAAATACATCAATCTTGATTCTTTTCCAAATTATTGGTATTTAGGTAACTCTATTCATAGTTGGGTGTTGAGGATGTGTAGCCTATCCTACTAATAAACACAAATTTTTAGCTCATGCCATACTTACAAAGATGATCAGGATTTTGCATCATAAATAAACTACTACAAGCACACTACATAGTTTCAAAATTTGTGTGCATAGGAACAAAACCCATAAGCACAAGTGAAGGTGCACAAAAGTTTTAAGAACACTCCTACATAAAGGAGACTAGCAACATTTTAAAGATATTAGATACACATGATGATAGTATGTAAGTATGGCACTACTATCTAGAAGAGGATATAACTTAGTGATCTTATTTATGATACTCAATCCTATTAATATCCCAATTTTCAACACTCATATCTTCCAAACTAGTTGTATTCTATATAAGTCTCTATTTGAACATATTTATTACTATTTTTAGAAAGCCAAAACAATTCAAATTATGTAACAAATTAGTGGTTATTTATTACGTATCATTACACTAATTTATACAACTCATCCCTTTAATCAAACTTAGGTTTTATATAATTAAACCCTAAAAGGTTAAAACACTTTTGAATATATCTATACGAAATACATGATTTGAATAAAAGAGAAGTGTGTTGCAAGTTACTTTCTAAATGGGAATAATAATAATAATAGGATTATCTTCTAGAAGGAACTGAGTGTATATATTCCTTTCCACATTGCTTCCAATAGTATATAAAAATTCATTATTGAATGAATTATCATCATTATCATCAATATATTTTGCCTTGATAGTTTTTCATTTGCTTCTAATGAATATCAGCCACCATTCATTTTGTTTTGGCTTCAAGTATTTATTGATTTCATCTTTATCCTACTTATGATTTTGTATTCATGTTTTGTGGGTAACTTTTCTTTGGTAGAACCTAAAAATAAAATACATGAGGAATCATCATTTTTAACTACTAACTCTTCCATTCTGATACAAAAAAGATGTTTTACTTTACTAAAAAAATAGTTCTAAACTATATTCATCCTTAGAAGGTAAAATATTATATTATGTATTATTATTCTTTTAAATTTATGATTCAATCAACTATTATTCAAATAACTCATTTTCTCCTAGGGTTACGATATTCTATCAATCACGTCAAATATGCAATTTTTATCTTTTTTGATAAAGGGAGAATATAAAATCTTCATCTATTCTCTAATTAATCATTAGTTCTTATAACTAGTCACCTTGTTCCACAATTATGAAATTGAAAGAGTCACATTCATAGGAATCACTTTTTATTCCTCCCTGATAGACTTTTGTCATGTTTTATTATGAACTTGCCTTCAAAGTCTCATGTTTGACTTTTTAATCACCACCATTTACAACTATAGTATAACATTTTAAAACCTTTTTTTAACATTTTAGACATGATCAAATCATCTTCTAAATCAATGGATTATTATTGTGTAACTTAAAAGTAATTTACCTTGCTTATTATCAAGATGAATTTTATCTCTAGGTGAAGGGAAACAATGAATATGTAGAGTTTATTGTTGTGAATTGTCTAGTTTTTTTGAGGGGTCAGTCTCAATAATATGGTGAAATGTGATATGAAATTTTTAATCTTCTCATCATCTCACTTTTGAATCTATAATAAATCTAAAAATGATGCACACACATCCATAATTGATTTGAATCTATTCACTAACTTGTTCTTCAAGGAGTCCCAATTAGTAATGAATACATCTTATAGATGCCAAAACCACTTAGTAATATGTCCTATGAGAGTCTTAATAAATATAATTGATAGTGACATCTTCATGAATAAGAATCTACAACACACTATGAATGCTAAGATATAGTTATCTATATCTTTACCATTTTCTCCAAAAAACATTGGAAATTTATTCCCTGATCTTGATGGTAACTCATTATACTGGTCCAAAGCTAATAAAGGGAAATGTTTTCCCCATGGGACATGAGGAACATTGAGGTTGGGGTGAACTAATACCATTTATTCAATTATAAAGATGTAAGCACTAGTTACTTCATCTCAATGAAGCCATAAACCTATTTTCCATGAAGGTTTCTTGAAATGTCTAACAAATGTGTGCAGAGAACACTTTGATCCCCAATGGAGTTGTCAAAAACTATTTTCTCAAAAATTTGTCAAGGGGAAAATTGATGACTTTGCATTAATAGTGTGAGAACTGAGTCCTTCTATTAGTCAAAAATGTAGGGACAACATAAATCTCCTATTAGTATGTGTAAATAACTTTATTGAAATCAAAAAAGGTAAAATTAGGGAAAACATTATTTACAACTATTTTTAAAAAAATCTATTGGGGGTTTTGCACTTTCAACTAGAAAGTACAAAAAGGAGTTAGAAAGAAAAATAACAAAAATGATATAAAATAATGGGAAAAGAGAAATTAAAGCAGTAACATGATTATTATATCCAATTAAATAAGTAATATACCATCATAATCCTAGGATTAATGAAAGACAAATCTAGGTAGCTAAATATGAAAACTTACTAGAAGAGCCCAAGGAGGGGAAACAATGTATTCATAGAAACTTCTTTGATTCAATGGGTGGTAAAGACATAATACACTCTTAGGAGTATAAAACATACATTGAGATAATTATCTACTACTAGTAATATAAATAAAGATAACTATATCATATTTACCCATAAAAGATAATTAAAATATTGCTTAAACCCTACCAGGATTTCACATTCATAGAAATAACACAAAAATATTCTAAAAGAAATACTTAATGTGGAATTCCCATTTTTTGATAATTTGGTAGTGATTATAAAAACAATTTGAAATTAAATATATAGGTATATATGAATCTTACTCAAATTTATTTATTCTTTATTGACTAAAAATTTATATAATTCAAGTAATGTTAATGTTATTTGATATTTACATATTTTTTATCATAATCAATTGTTTAAAATGACACAAAATGGTGAACATAATGGCTTGAAATGAAAACATTCTTTTCAAAGGTAATTCCATAGGTTTTTTTTTAAATTATAAACCATCTTTTAAAAACCATATACCATGAAACATGTATTAAAACCAAATTAAAAAGGGTCAAACCCATGATTTTGGGAAAAACTACTATTTAGAAAAGTCATAATGATGAATACCATGAAGTTTTACCAAAACCCACCTATATAAAGGGATGAAACCACATGTTATTCTCAAATCACCATTGAAAATCCAAACACTATGAATAAATGTGTGGGGAAAAGGTTTTGAAAAATATTTAACATAAACCATGTATTATTCCCAAAAATTTGACTTTTTAACCATACCACTTATTTGTTTTTAGTTAACAAGTCTTTTCACATGTTATACCATGTATTTATGAGAAATAAGGTTTGAAAATACATTGGTATGCTACATAGAGGGATAAGGGGGCAAGTTAGAATAATTGGTGGGATTTTTATTAAAATGGAATTTTCATATTGTGGGTTTTGAATGATATTATAAAATTTGGTAGAGTTTGAGAAGGTAGTTGATGGAACACTAGTTAACCTAACATTCTACATCCATATAAATTATTGAGAACTTCCAAGTAGTGTGAAAAGGATGGGTCCACTATATCTAGTGTTTGGATAACTTAAAACCTATAATACTCACATAGAAGTGGTATTTGTATGGTAAGAGTGTTTCTTGAGTTAGCCTATTCCTAGCTTAGCTCTAGAACTATCCTAGAGCCTTAGACACACTTTTACAAACATTGCATAGACCACATACATCTACATTCAACTCAAACATAGTCCCAAGATAGCTTTCCTAGATCCAAAACTAGTTTTCCCATTAGGATGCCAGATAGACATTAGATGCACATTTGGAACACTATAGCCATATGGAACTAGTGTCCCCAACTGGGTACTATTGTCCTTTGGCCTAACTCTATTGAAAAAATACTTTTTCAAATGTGTACTCCTACTAAGGTCATCCTATGTACATTGTTTTATATACATAAGGTATAAATATCTATAAATATAAGTGTATTGGACTTTTATTGACTAGATGGCAAATAAATGCAAAATCCTATTCAATTAATAGATAAATTAAATAAAATCAACATATTCAATCCCTATTATTCCCTACTTATACATAATACCATCTACAATAGATATATTCTTAGATTTCAAAGATTTCAATGTTGAAGCACATTTAATCCATCCAATTTTACTCTCATTATATCATTCACTTGCACTTGCACCAATCACTATGTGGGAGAACTACATTGGGCTTGATCCCTCATAGATTATTGGTATGTAGGAAATTATCTTCATAATGGGTTGTTGAGGGTGTCCATCTTATCATACTGATGAACACACATTTTCAACTCATGCCATACTTTCAAGGAGGATTAGGGTTTACACACTAAATCTAGTTTTTTATGCACAACATAGAGTTCTAGATTTCATATGTGAGGGAATGAGACCTAGAAACATAGGTGTAGTTACTCCCAAAAAAAATAGGAATATTGATTTAAAGGGGAAACTATGCCCAATTTGAAGACACTACATTAGTATGACACTATAGTCGAGGTGGGGCACTATAATCATATCCACAAAAAGATCCCAGGGCCTTATTGATAACACTCAGACCTGTCTAGAACTCTTTTTTTAGAACATAAATCATCCACAATAGTCATATTGAAGATAAGTCTCTATTTATGCATATTTATTACTCTTCTTAGAAATTCAAAGAAGGTTAAAATATATAACAAATAATTAATTAATTATTTCATATTATTTTACTAATTTAGACATCTCAACCCTTTAACCAAGCATAGGAATTACACATGTAAAACCCTAAAAGGATAAATCATTTGGTGAACCTGACTTAATTCAAATATTGCTCAAATCCCTAGATTAAAATAATTCCAAATTTTTGTGCATTAATTTAGGGATGTATACTTATGATTTTTTTTAGATAACCTAGCTAAATTAAATTAATTTCATGTTAGGGTTTCAATTTATTTAGATATAATTAAAATTTATTATAAAGAAACCTTAGATTAAAACAACCCTAACCCAAGACACACTTAGGGTTTATATCATATATATATACTCAAATTTTTGATTCATACATATTATAATTTATATCATTATGATCATAATGACATAAGAAATTAATCACTTTTTGTTACAAAGTCTCATACGTTCATTTACATGCTTGTTCCCTTTAATTCATAATGAACTCAATAAGATGTAAACACATGTACAAATGATGGTCTATATCAATTCAAATATATGTCATTCCTCATAGCATGTTATATTATCCCATATATAATTACAATAACAATCAAGACCATACACACATAGAGGATTTATCACATAATCTAACATCTATGTTTCAAGTTTCAATGTCATATCTTATGTACAAAAAAGAATCTCCTTCTCCTCCTCATCTCCATAAGGGTGATATCTAATTTCCATATAACTAGGTCCATGCTATCATTCTTCCATGATATGAATCAACCTATACTAATGTCACTATTCCCCATACTCAACCTATTCACACCTCTTCCCTATAGGATTTATGCTTATATGTTCAATAAAAAATAGTTAAGGTTTGGTCTTGTGAGACTCCTATGATCAAATTATCAATTTAAGAAAGATAACTTTATGTTTACAAAATAATAATCAACTATTACATGAAAATATTAAAAAATTGTAAAATCAAGTTACAAGACAAAGACCTCCGAGGAAAAATAATGTTGATCATGTTTATACATATTCACATAGTTAATTTTTGGAAAATAATGTTACATGTCCAAATCATAAATAAAAATAAAGTAATCTAAAACTAGTGATTAAAAAAGCATTCAAAAGTCAAATAATATTTCAAGTGAGATATTAAGGTAAATTATTAAAACTAAGTTGATCAGCCTACCTCCTCTAAATCTAATTAGGATATCCATAAATTTTTGTGCATATCATAGAATGCATGGGCACCACACCCATTCCTATTTAGCATTGAAAAGGAAAATACAACATATAATGGATACAAATGAGTCGTATAGTGACACATAATCCATACATAAAATGGAACATATACCAATTCAAGAATGGTCAAACTCAAAAAAAAAATGGTTACCAAATCATAACTTAGAACAATCAAAGGCTCTAAAAGCACAATTAGAAGAAGAAATAATACAAGCATAGATAAATAAAGAAAATATTCCTCTCCAAAATGGTGCTAAACATTAAATATGGCATAGGTTTAATCAAAAGTATCTATAATAGTATGATTATCATGGTTAATATTTGGGCAAACATTCTCAAGGCATCATTTCTATTCTCAAAGTTGATAATATTGGTCAACAAGGATTGGGGTTTATTGAAAATCCTAAGGAACATCATTCACAGATATAATTTATCAAGACAAAACATCCATATACATGGTAAATATTATAGAAAGATCAAGAAATTCAATTATGAAGTCAAAATCATGCTCATCCAACAATCATTCTCAAATAAGGCTTTCCATAAAAAGAGCCTCTATAACACAATATGTCTATAATAATCATAGTTTGAAAGGGAAAAATCACAATCAATATTATAAAGCGTAGTTTAGAAAGGTCAACTCCATAACATGAAGATATTTAATTTAGCATTATAGGTTATTATGATTCAAATATTGAATAATATAATGATTCTAATGATGAACAATACATGGATTGTTGCTGCAACAACATTCAACTACAATAGAACAATCACATCGCATAAGATATTATCATTCTTATTTTAGACACAAGACATAATGATAATGAGTCTCCCATGAGACTCGTTAGTTAGTATGGTCACTACCATTGTACATACTTCCTTATCTCTCTCTTTCTCCTTGCACATATTTTATTTTCATATGATTATACATAGATTATACTCAAAAAATACAAAAATAATATAACATGTCAAAATACAAAATCATTAAAATATTTCAAAAACACAAAATTTACAGATTGCATGTGTTTTTATGTTTATGTTTATACTATTTGAATATTACATATAGGACCCAAATACACTACACTAATATAAACTAGCTACCATCTACCCACTCTGGGCATATACAATGATTTAGGTTTATATATTTGATACATTTGTATACTTTATGACATTTATAACCTATTTGATACTATCAAGTTTTATCTTTACATACTATACACTTCAAGTTATGCCTAGATACATCTTGATATTGATCATTGATACTCATTGTTCAATATTTTTTTCTAACTATAACCTGTTAGACTCAAAATATGTACATCCTAAAATTTAAATAGATTTGTACTACACATTTATACATGCTTTCATTTCTATTTTTCCTAGATTAGATTTGATTGTGTTTCTTATACTTCTTCCATATTAGATGGTAGTTGAATATTCCATTTTTCTTTGCCTCTACACCACTTATATATTTGTATTCCTTAGACATGTGCCAATGTCCCTTGTGTGTTCTTTCCTATTTATATATGCAGACATATGAACATGTTTTTATATGTATTCATTCTCAGATTTGATGACATGTTCCCATGTACCTTGTATTTTTGACCCTTGGCATACTTTTCCAAGACTCATGTGTTTTTATGTATGCTTATTTATATTCTTATTCACCATGAGACTTGTATTTTCTTGTTACAAACACACCAAATGTTGATTCCATGAGGAATCTCATTCATTTACCCTTCCTACTTTGGTGTCATGATGGACATCATGCCCCATCCGCCTTGGTAACTACTCATATTTGTTGTTATACATTGCTTAAAAATATGTTGATACCCTTGTGTAATGATAGATTATAACA
This sequence comes from Torreya grandis, assembly GCA_037957365.1. Lineage (NCBI taxonomy): Eukaryota > Viridiplantae > Streptophyta > Pinopsida > Cupressales > Taxaceae > Torreya > Torreya grandis. Next base: position 1,218,160 of record JARHVA010004990.1, on the reverse strand, counting down.
TACATCTTACATTATCCACATATTATAAAATTCATTTTATATTTTAATGTTATTTTTTTGCATTGTATTGGAATGTCATGTATATGCTCTAGCTAACACATTTTTAAAAGATAATTTTCTTACAAGAGTTATTACATAGGTTTCATAACTACCCTAAAATTAATGGGAATTCATATGGGTTTGTCACAAATATCAAGATCATACATTTCTATTCACATATAAATTTTAGCACATAGGCTCAATTTTAAAAAACATACATAGGGAAGACACATAAAAGAATAGAGACTTAGAAAATAGTTCAAATCACCTAGATTTTAGAGAAAATATAAATTAGTACCCATATTAGGATACTATAACCATAGGGTGATATTATAATCCACTACAAGGTGTTATTATCTAGTAGACCTAGCTTCAAGACAATCTAGATCAACCACACCTATACACTAGGTACAATAAATATTTGCATAGATACAATCATAGTTTTTATAGTTAGGTGTAGATATTATTCAAATAAACTTATTTAAGGTTAGATTCATATATGTTTCTTAGAGATAGGGGTTCATATATGGCATGATCATTTTTACATTCAACTATTACATACTTAGTTCATATTTACTATATTCAAATACCAAATTGGGGGCATGTGTGTAGCACATAGTTTCCATATAATAAACTATGCACATGTTTATTAAATGGAATGGAAAATTCCATGTCATTATCTATGATGTATAAAATTTTATCATATGCTATTTTGTCACTAGATTCATGCCTTACTCCATCTATAATGGTTGGCATTCTTGAGTTGACCAGAGATGCCTAATATACATGAGTGTCTATGAAGCTGACATACATAGTTAGATAGACTTAGATAATTTTATCACTTTGTGTAGTTATATTAGAGATACATCTAATTTACACATGTGTTTAATGATAGATTCATGGCCTACTTGAGTTCTTTATCAACCAAGTTGAGAGGGTTAGACACACTTATAGTTTTATCCAAGCTATTCATAGATCAAGATCCATTAAACAAGGGTGGGCAATGATGGATTCAAAACTAGATTGAGTTATTGAGCCACCTATATGATGAGTGAGTAAGAAATTAACTTAGTCTAAGATATTCAATGATATGAACACTAGGTAAACTCACACACACAAGTTGTCACCAAGTTTATGCATTGGTTCACATACCCAATGAGGTGTATTTATTCATTTTCTCTCTCTTTACTTAGTTTTAATCAGTTAATTTATTTTAGTATAGTTTTAACTTTTGATCATATCTTAAGTAAGGACTAATTTTTCAATGTTTCATTATAGTTCATTGCTTTGAATCATGTTTCACATATGAAGGTCCATATTCACATACTTAAACTTAGCTACACATGGTTCACTTCCAAGGTAAGTCGATGTATGCTTCTTTGTTCCTTTATACTAGTCATTTCACTTTTCTACATTTATAGCATAAAGGGGGGAGGGGAATGTAATCACCTAAAAATAGTATTTGGATGTTAATAGTGTTTCTTGAGTTAGCCCGTTCCTAGTTTGAACCTAAATCTATCCTAGAGACTTAGATACAATTTTAAAACCATTTCATAGACCACATACATCTATAATAAACTCAAATAGAGTGCCAAGATAGCTTTCCTAGATCCTAACCCAACTTTCCCAATAGTCTACTAGGTTGACATTAGTGTCACCTTTCAGATACTACATCCACATGGCACTAGTGTCTTGAACTGGGCACTACTATCCTTTGCCATAAATCTCCTGAATAGATACTTTTTCAAATGTGTTCCCCTCCTAAGGTTGGATTAATTATATTTGATTACTTGTATAAGCTATAAATCTATATAAATACATGTCTAATTGAATTTTATTGATTGGATGGAAAATATGTGCAAAATCATATTCAAATAAAAGATAAATTGAGAAAAATTAAGGTATTTGATCCCTATTTTCCCCTACTTCTACATATTACCATCTACAACATCCCTAAGATGATATTGCAAATACTTAAAATCTCAAGCACAATTAAGGCATCTAAGTACACTCTCATTCTAGCATTCACATGCACTTGTACCAAGCATTAGGTGGGAGAATAACATAGGGATTAATCCCTCCTCAAATTATTCGTATGTAACAAACTCTCTTCACATCAAGGTGTTAAGTATGTCTATCCTATCCAACTAATAAACACACATTTTCATCTCATGCCATACACACAAGTAGGATTAAGGTTTTCACACTAAATTAGTTTTTCTATGAAAAACACAAAGTGTCATATTTTATGCATGCAATAACATGACCTAAAAACATAAGCATAAGTGCTCCTAGAAATAACGAAGAATCTTACAAAGGGGAAACTAGTGCCACTTTGAGGACACTAAAATAATATGGTGGTATTAGTAATCTAGGTGGGGCACTACTATATAATGAGTAAATAGATCCTAAGACCTTAATGATAATAGTTAGACCTACCCAAAACTCAAATTTTAGAACCTAGATCATTCATGACAATCAATTCTTAGATACGTCTCTATTTAAGCATATTTATTACTATTTATACAAATTCAATGAAGGTCAAAATCTATAACAAATTAGTACCTAATTATTACATATTATTTTATTGATTTAGATATCTTATCCCTTTAATCAAACATGGGAATTACACATGTAAAACCCTAAAAGGTTAAATTAGCTACCAAAGTCCATTAATAAATTCACACAACTTGTAAATGTGCAATGAAAAATTTTCATGACTTTCAAAAGTGCGTTGAGAAATTTACACAACTTGAAATTTGCAAAAACAAATATTCATGACTTGTGAAAGAGTGTCTGTGTTTTTTCATGACTCTAAATTTGGGGTTACTTATTTTCACCACTTGAAAAAGTGTTGGTTTTTTTTATCACTTGAAATTTGTAAAAATAATTTTTCAAGACTTGTAAAAGTATGTTGGTTTTTTTTCATGACTTGAAATTTGCAAAAACAAATTTGTATGACTTGTAAAAGTGCATTGGTGTATGACTTGAAACTTGAAACTATGATTCTCCCCCCTTGATTTTTGAATTTTAGGATGATGTTTTTATGAAATTTTTATAGCCAAAAATATTCTCTCGTATCTGGTCTTGATAATGGGAAAAAATTAAAGAACTTTCAAAG
>JARHVA010004990.1:1180000-1210000 GCA_037957365.1 Torreya grandis | reverse complement strand
AACATCAAACAAAATATGTATTCAAGAATAGTAACAATGTATAATAAACCCAAAGCATACATGACTAAATTTATAGACATACATTCACATTGTGGAACACTAAAACATAAAATTAAAGACAAGATAACCCGTTACCAAAGACTAGTAGATAAAATACTAATTAAAAATACAAGAACCCAAGCATAAAAAAATGGAAAACCACATAGTTACATATCACCACTAATAAATTTAGGAGAAAAAAATGTGAAATAAGGACATATATCCCACATCTTTATTACACCATCGATTCCCCTTTTGAAGCTCTACATGTTGCTACTTATAACCCCATTTTCTCCACTACATTTCTTTCTTATTGGTTTAAAAGTGTGGACCAACACATGGTCTTTATTTATGATAAAGCAAATTAAAAACTTAAGCTCATGGTCCCATAATGAACCAACTAAAAATATTTGGAGTTTACCCAAATTTTCACCAACATAACCCTAGTTTCCCAAATATTGTGAGCTCCACACAATAACACACTAAATGATAAAACTATTTTACCTTAGAAGCTACTCAATAAATCTAGCATTGAAAAAGGGGTCAACCCTAAAAAATTTCCAATGACCATTTTACCAGTGTCCAATGACACAATAATAACCAAATCTAATTATCACACCTTGACCTAGTCAAGGTGAGTCTTAATGTCCCTTTATCCTCTAAGCATTGATTAAAATAACATAACCACTTAAATAACACTTTAATCCAAATAAATGATAATTAGAAATGAAATCACATGATTATAAGAGAAAAAGAAAGACCAAATGGTAGACCAATTAATAAGAACAAATGGAAAACAACTTCCAATGCAAAAATTGACATGAATAATAGTCAAGTAGAAATAATTGAATAAGATTTGAATCATGCAAGATAAAAACTATATAATCAAAAACTATGTCTATAATGAGTTAAAGACAGCATAGGCTCTGATAGTAAACCTTGATAAGAATATTTTTTACTCATCATTATCCTTTTGTTTTAGAGTTTTATAACCAACCCAACTCATTAATAACCTATCCCTTAAATCACTAAAAAGGTTTCATTAACAATACCTATACTCAAACAAATAATAAATGAAATCATTAACTACATAATTAAAATTATATGATATACAAATAAGAATAATTAATATGAATATAGTAACATGAAAACCTAATTATCCTCATAAAAGTATAATAACACATCATAAAACATATTCAATGATTCACAACATACAATTTATTGAAACATAATATAAAAGTTGTCAATGAGCCAAGAAAAGGCCATCAGTTGAAACAAAATAATGGGAGTAAATAAATAATAAATGATAAGTACATTTGGTCATGACACAAAAATATTTCTTTTTTTGTCTTAGTATTTAAATTTGTGTCACAAAATGGCATTGGTATGGGAAATATAACTCCAAAATATGAAATACCCCAAGTATTTAAAAAACATTGATTGTTATGAATTTCAAGGCACAATGACATTTTTATAAGAATGCCAACTCAAAATATGCAACAAACCAAATATTTATTAAACAAAATCCCAATGTTGTGAAATTTGAAATTTAGTGATGTTGGTATGGGAAACCTAACTCAAAATATGCATCGCCAAAATATTTTTTGAAACTTTTCCTATTATTTCAAACCATAACACATAATGAAATTGGTATGGAAAACCTGACTCAAAATATGCAACACTCCAAATTTTTTCAAACTTTTTCCCAATGTTTAGAACACCATCGTGAAATGAAATTCATATCACAAACTTGAATCTAAATATAAAACACCCAAAATATTTCTAAAATTTGTCCCAATGTTGTGAATTGCAAAGTTTAATGACATTCTTACAAGAATCTAGACTCAAAATTTGTAACACCCCAAATAACTCAAAATTTTGTCCTAGTGTTATAAATTGTGACACACAATAAAATTTTGATGGGAAACCCAACTCAAAATATGGAACACCCCAAATGTTTTAAATATTTATCCTGGTGTTATAGATAACCTAATTGAGAATATGGAATAACACTAATAATTACAAAATTTGTTCTAGTGTTACAAAATGTACCACACAACAACATTGGTAAAGAAAAGCTGACTCAAAATATGCTACAAAAAATATATTTTCTAAATTTTTAATAGTGTTATGATCCATGTTGCATAATGGCATTAGTAAAACAAAATTAACTCAAAATATACAAGACCACAAATATTTCTAAAATTTGTCCCAATGTTGAAAATCACATTGTTCAATGACATTGTATGGGAATCTTGAATCAAAATATGTAACATCGCAAAATATTCTAAAATGTATCCCAATTTTTTGAATTACACCATGCAACAAAATTATTATGGGAAACCTATCTCAAAATATATAACATCTAATTTTTTTTTCAAAATTTGTTTGAGATTTATAAATTATATCATGTAATGATATTATTTAAAGAAACTTGAATCAAAGTATACAACACCCTGATTACTTAATATATTGGTCCTTGTGTTGTGAATTGTGGCATGTAATGACATTAGTATAAGAAATTAAACTCAAAGTAAAAATCCCTAAATAGCTTTGAAATTTGGCATAGTGTTATGAATTGATATGGAATATGACATTGGAATGGGAAACCTGACTCAAAATATGAAACACCCCAAATATTTCTAAAATTTATCCCAGTGTTGCAAGTTATATGATGAAAAGACATTGGTATGTGGAATGTGAGTTGAAATATGCAGTAGCCCAAATAGTTCTTAATTTTTTTTTAGTGTTGTGAATTGTGATGTGTAATGACATTGGTATGGGAAACTTAACTCAAAATATATAACACCCCAAATAATTATGAAATGTGTCTCAGTGTTTTGAGTTACAACATGCAATGATATTAGAGAGGGAAACCGAACTCAAAATATTTAACACCCAAAATATTTCAAAAATTTGTCCTAGTGTTAAGAATTATGTAGTGAAGTGACATTGGTATGTGAAGCATGACTCAAAATATTCAACCCCAAAAAAATTTATAACAATAATCCTAGTGTTTCAAATTTCATTATGAAATGATGTTGGTGTGAGAAACCCATATAAAAATATGCAACACCATAAATAATTTTTAAATTTGTCACAATGTTGAAAATTATATCATGCAACAACATTGGTATAGGAAAACTAACTCAAAATATGCAATACCCCAAATATTTCTTAAATTTTTCATAGTTTAATGAATTGTGTCAATTAATTACATTAGTATAGGAAACCAAACTCAAAATATGGAACATCCCAATTTTTTCAAACATTTGTCCTAATGTTTTAAGTTTCACTATGTAATGACATTGGTACAAGAAAGATAACTCAAAATATTTTATGACCCAAATATTTTTGTGTCAAACTTGACTCAAGATATTCATCACCCCAAATGTTTTCAAAATTTGTCATGGTGTTTGAATTACACCATTTAATGACATTGGTATGATAAAACTAACACAAAATATGCAACACCCTAGATATTTTCTATTTTTTACCTAGTTTTATAAATTATAACACATAGTGACATTGGTATAGGAAACCTAACTCAAAAAATGTAACAACCAAAATATTTCTTAAATTTATCATAGTGTTGAAAAATTCATCGTAAAAAGTCATTGGTAGGGAAACTTGACTCAAAATATGTATCAACCCAAATATTTTATAATTTCGTTATACTATTACAAACCATGACACATGATGACATTCGTATGGGAAATCCAACTCAAAATATTCATCACTTGAAATATTTATATTTTTTTTCCAATGTTGTAAACTATACAATGTAATGACATTGGTATGGGAAACCCAACTCAAAATATGCAACCCCTAAAATATTTTTAAAATTTATCCTAGTTTTGCAAATTACAACATTAAATGACATTAGTATGGGAAACCCCCCTCAAAATATTAAATACATCAAATATTTTTTTTTTTAAAAATCATAGTCTATTTAATTATATTATGCAATGCCATTGGTTTTGAAATATAACTCAAAATATACAACATAAATAATTATTCAGTTTGTCCCAATGCTAAAAATTACACCATGAAATGACACTGGTATTAAGCACTCGACTAAATTTATGCAATTCCCCAAATATTTCAAAAATTTCTCTTGTATTGTGAATTATGTCATGCAATGACATTGGAATGAGAAACCTGACTCCAAATATGAAAACCTTCAATATTTTCTAATTTTCTTTAATGTCATGAAACATGTAGTGACATTACTATAGGAAACCCAACTAAAAATATGAAACAACCCAAAAACTTCAAAAAATTGTCCCGATGTTAAGAAATGCACCACATAATGACATTGGTAGGGGAAACATGACTCAAAATATGAAACACCAAATATATTTTATAAATTTGTTATACTGTTGTAAATCATTCTACATAATTAAATTGTTATGAGAAATCCAACTCAAAAATATGCAACACCCCAAATATTTTTTTGAATTTTTTCCTAGTGATGTCAACCACACTATTAATGAATTACTATGGGAAACCCAAATTAAAATATGAAACACCAAAAATATTTATAAAATTTTATTCTTATGTTATGAATTTCACCATGCAAAAACATTTGTAAATAAAACTAGTATAAAAACATACAACACCCAAAATATTTCCAAAATTCATCCCAATTTTATGTATTATGTCAGGTAATGAAATTAGTATGGGAAAGTAGAATCAAAATATAAAACACCCCAAATACTTCCTAAATATTTCCTAGTGTTGTGAATTGTGCCACATGATAAAATTGGTATAAGAAACACAAATCAAAATACCCAAAATCCTAAATATTTTTGAAATTTATCATAGTTTTTTTAACTTTTGATGTGTAACAATATTAGTATGGGAAACTTGACTTGAAATATGTAACACCCTAAATATTTCTGAAATTTATCCCAGTGTTGGGAAGTGCATCATGTAATGACGTTGGTATAAGAAACTTGACTCAAAATATATAATACAAAAATATTTATAAATTTTTTATAGTGTTGTGAATTAATTTGAAAAATAATATTGATTTGAGAAACCTAATAACTTAAAATATGCAACACCCCAAATATTTCTAAAATGTTTCCTAGTGTTATGAATTACATTGCACAATACATTGGTATGGGAAACCTGACTCAAAATATGGAATAGCCTAAATATTTTGAATTTTTATCCTAGTTTTATGAAATATGTCACAAAATGACATTGGTATGGGAAACTTAACTTGAAAAATGTAACACCTAAAATATTTTATAAGAAAATCCCTGGTGTTTTAAATTTCTACATGTAGTGACATTGTTATAAGAAACTTGACTCAAAATATGAAATGACCAAAATATTTTTGAAATTGTCCTAGTATTGAAAAATTTGCCACATAACAACATTTATATGGGAACCTAATTGAAAATATGTAACACCAAAATTATTTTTGAAATCTATCATAGGGTTCCAAACTGCATTGCATAATGCCATTGGTATAGGAAACTTCTCTCAAAATATGCAACACACTAAATTATTATGAATTTTTCCCAATGTTAAAAAAAACATCGTGAAATAACATTGGTAAAAAAAACTAACATAAAATATGCAACACCCAAAATATTTATAAAATTTGTCCCTATGCTATAAAATGCAACATATAATGACATTTATATGAGAAACTCAACTGAAAATATACAACACCCAAAATAGTTTTGAAATTTGTCCTAGTGTTGTGAATTGTGGCAAATAACAAAACTAGAATGAGAATCTCAACTCAAAATATGTAACACCATGAATAGCTCGAAAAAATTCCTAGTGTTTAGAATTTATTTGTGCAATGACATTGGTATAAAAAACTTGACTCAAAATATGCAATGCCTAAAATATTTTTAAATTTTTTTATAGTGTTATAAATTACATCATGTAAATACATTGGTATGAGAAACTTGACTCAAAATATGAAACATCACAAATATTTATAAAATATGTCCCAATTTTGTAAATTACATTGAAAAATGACATTTGTATGAGAAACCCAATTTAAAATATGCAACACCCCAAATATTTTCTAATGTATTCCTAGTGCTATGAATTACATCATGAAATGAAATTTGTATGAAAAACATGACTCAAAATATACAACACCATAACTATTATTGAAATTTATACTAATTTTTTTAATTACAACACATAATGACATTAGTATGGGAAACCAAAATCAAATTCTGTAGCACCCCAACTATTAATAATATGTGTACTAATGTTATTATTTATACCATGGAACAAAATTACTATAGGAAACATGAATCCAAATATGTAACACCTGAAATGTTTATAAATTTTACATTATTACAAATTGTAACATGTAATGACATTAATACAAGAAACTCAACTCAAAATATGAAACAACCAATATATTATTGAAATTTGTCCCAATGTTGTGAAATACATTGTGCAACAATATTGGTAGGGGGATACAACTCAAAATATGTAAGACCCCAAATATATTTAAATGTATCATAGTGTTGTAAATATCCTCACATAATGACATTGGTAAGGAAAACCTAACTCAAAATATACAACACTTGAAATATTTATAAAATTTTCATAGTGTTGCAAATTGTGTCATGCAATTAAATTATTATGATAAACATGAATATAAATATCTAAAAATCTAAATATTTCTAAAATTTGTCCCATTTTTATGAATTACAATGTGAAATGACATTAGTAAAGGAAACCTAATGCAAAATATGTAACATACTAAATAGTTATAATTTTTCTCCTAGTGTTTTGAATTATGACACATAATGACATTGGAATGGGAAACCCAACTCAAAAAATGAAACACCCAAAATATTTCAAATTTTGTCCTAGTGTTATGAATTGTATTGTGTAATGACATTGGTATGGGAATCCCAACTCAAAATATGCAACACCCCAAATATTTATGAATTTTGTCCCAATGTTGAAAATTCCACCATATAAAAACATTGACATGGGTAACCAAACTTAAAATATGTAACACCATAAATATTTCTAAAATTTGTCCTATTATTGTAAATTACAACATGAAATGACATTGGTATGGGAAACCTAACTCAAAATATGAAACATGACAGATTCTATAAATTTGTCCTAGTGTTGTAGTGAACTGTCATGTAATGACATTGGTATGAGAAATCCATATAAAAATATGCAACAACCAAGATATTTTTTAAATTGATCATTGTGTGTGAAGTTGCACCATGTAATGACATTAGTATGGGAAACCCTACTCAAAATATTTAACACCCAAAATATTTCTTATTGTATTCCTAGTTTTGTGAATTTCACCATGAAATGACATTAGTATAAGAAACTCGAATCCAAATATGTAACACACCAAATATTTTTAAAATTTAACTAGGGTTGTGAATTTTGATGTGAAATGAAATTAGTATAAGAAATAGGAATCAAAATATGCAACAACCCAACTACTTCTAAAAATTTTCCACATGTTGTGAAATGTATTGTTAAATGAATTTGGTAGGGGAAACCTAACTCAAAATATACAAAACCCCAAACATTTTTAAAATTTGTCATAGTGTTGTGAATCACACTAAAAAATGACATTGGTAAGGGTAATCAAACTTAAAATATGAAACAAGTTTTTTTCCCTAGTCTTGGGAATAACACCATTTAATGTTATTGTTACAAAAAACATGAATAAAAATATGCAACACCCCAAATATTTTAAAAATTTATCCCAGAGTTGTGAATTGCAATGTGTAGTGACATTGGTATAGGAAACATACCTCAAAATATAAAACAACCCAAATATATCCTACATTTGTCACAGTGTTACAAATTTCACCATGTAATAACATTGTACAAGAAGTGTAACTCAAAAAATACAACACCTTAGATAATACAAAAATTTGTCCCAGTGTTTCAAATTGCACTACACAGTGACATTGTAATGGAAAACCTGAATCCAAATATTGAACAAACTAAATATGTTCAATTTTTTTTTAATGTTACAAATGATTTTTTTCAATGACATTGGTGTGAAAAACACAACTCCAAATATTCAACACCAAAAATATTTCTAAAATGTGTCCCAGTGTTATGAATTATGATATGTAATGACAATAGTATGGGAAACCTAACTCAAAAAATGTAATACCTTAAATAGCTCCAAAAATTTTCTAAGTGTTTATGATTAGAAAATAAACTCAAACTATGAAACAACCTAAATATTTCAAAAATTTATCCAAGTGTTATTAACTATGCCATACAACAAAATTGATATGGGAAATCCAACTCAAAATATGCAACACCATAAATATTTATGGAATTTATCCTAGTGTTGAAAATTATATCATGCAACAACATTGGTATTGAAAACCTCACTCAAAATATAGTACACCCCAAATATTTTTAATTTTTTCCAATTATTATGAATTGTATCATTCAATAACATTGGTATGAGAAAATCAACTCAAAATATGGAACACTAGAAAGAATTTTAAAATTTGTCCTAATGTTGCAAGTTGTTCCATGCAATGACATTGGAATGGGAAACCTGACTCAAAATATGTAAAAAACCAAATACTTTCAAAATTTGTCTTTATGTTGTGAATTGTGTCATACAATGACATTGGTATGGGAAACCTAACTCCAAATATGTAGCACCAGAAATATTTTCAAAAATTTCACCAATGTTATGAATTGTGATACATAGTGACATTGGTATAGGAAACCTAACTCAAAATATGCATCAACCCAAATATTTACTTAATTTGAAATAATTTTGTGAATTGCATCACATAATGAGATTTGTAAGGTAAACATGACTCATAATATGTAACAACCCAAATATTTTTGAAATTTGTTATAGTTCTACAAACCACACTACATCATGGCATTGTAATAGGAAACCCAAATCAAAATATTCAAGACCCCAAATATATCCTAAATTTGTCTTTGTATTGTGAATTTTACCATGTAATGACATTGATATAAGAAATATGTTTAAATACAACACACCAGATTATTTCTAAAATTTGTCCCTATTTTTCAAATTGTCATGAAATGATATTGGTAATGGAAACTTGACTCAAAATATGCAATGCCCCAAGTATTTTCTAAAATTTCCCCATTGTTATGAATTATGACACACAATGACATTGGTATAGGAAATCTGACTCAAAATATGAAACAACTAAAATATTTCTAATTTTTTTCCTAATGTTGTAAAATTCATAGTGTACTAAAATTGGAAGGGTAAAAATGAATCAAAATATACAACACCAAAAATATTTTTGAAAATTTTCATAGTGTTGTAGATCATGTCAGACAATGACATTGGCATGGGAAACCTAACTAAAAATATGCAACACCCCAAACATTTCTAAGAAAATTATAAGTGTTTTAAATGGTTCCATTTAGTATAGTAATGCCAAATTAAAATATAAAAAACTCAAAATATTTCCAAAATTTAACCCAGTGTTGCAAATTACAACATGTAATGACATTATATGGGGAGATTAACCTCAAAATATATAACAATAAAAATATTTTTGAAATTTATCCCAGTTTAATGAATTGTGATACACAATGACATTGGAATGATAAACCCAAGTCAAAATAAGTAACACACCAAAAAATTCAAAAATTCTCCTAGTGTTGTGAATTTCACTATGTAATGACAATGTTATGGGAAAATTGAATAAATTATGAAACACCCCAAATGTTTCTAAAATTTGTCCTATTATTGTAAATTACATCATGCAATGACATTGGTATGGGAAATGTGACTCAAAATATGAAACATGCTAAATATTTATGAAATTTATCCTACTATTAAAAATTTCATCATGTAATAATATTGGTATGGGAAACCTAACTTAAAATATGCAACACACCAAATATATCTAAATTTTTTCCTAGTGTTACAAATTAGTACATGTAATGACATTGGTATGGGAAACCCACCCCAAAATATACAAAAACTAAAATATATCTTAAATTCTTCTTAGTGTTTAAAATTGTATTATATAATAACATTAGTATAAGAAACCTAAATAAAAATATACAACACCCCAAATATACCTAAAATTTGAACTAGTGTTATGAACTATGCCACATAATGATAGTGATATGGGAAACATGACTCCAAATATGCAACAACCTAAATATTTTCCAAAAAGTTCCAAGTGTCATGAATCACACCTTTTAATTACATTGTTATAGGAAACACAATACAAATATGAATAATCCCAAATATTTATAAAATTTGTTTTAGTGTTACAAATTATGACATTTAATGACATTGATATGAGAAATCCACTTAAAATATACAACTCCCTAAATAGTTCAAAAAAAATTGCTAGTGTTGAAAATTTTGACACATAATGACATTGGAATGGGAAACCTAACTCAAAACATGAAATATCCAAAATATTTAAAAAAAAATCTTTGTTGTGAATTAGCTTATGAAATGATATTGGTACGAGAAACCCAACTAAAAATATGCAACACCCTAAATATTAATTAAATTTGTCCAAGTGTTCAAATTGAATCATGTAACAACATTGGTAACACCCAAAATATGTAACACCCAAAATATTTTTGAAATTTTTCCTAACGTTGCAAATTGCATCATGCAACACAATTGTTATGGGAAACCTGACTCAAAATATGCAACACCATAAATGTTTCAAAAATTTGTATCAATGTTGCAAATTACATTAAGAAATGACACGAGTATAGGAAAACCAACTCAAAATATACAATACCTAAAAAAATAATTAAATTTGTTCTAGTGTTGTGAGATATGCTACAAAATGACATAGGTATAGGAAGCCTAATTGAAAAATGCAACACCTCAAATACTTTCAAAATTTGTCCTAGTGTTGAAATTTTTTCCATACAATTATATTGGTATGGGAAACTCTACTTGAAATATGCAACAACACAAATATTTTTGAAAATTTCCCTAGTGTTAAGAATTATGATATATAGTGACATTTGTATAGGTAACATAACTCATAACATTTAATGACATAAATATTTAATTAAATTTATCTCAATCTTGTGAAATTCACCACACAACAACATTGGTAGGGGAAACACAACTCAAAATATTTAAGACTAAAAATATTTTCAAAATTTGTCATAGAGTTTCAAACTACACCACATAATGATGTTGGTATAGGAAACCCATATCAAAATATGCAATGCCTAAAATACTTATTAAATTTTTCATGGTGTTGAGAATATCACCATGTAATGACATTGGTATGGGAAACCCCACTAAAAATATGCAACATCCCAAATATTTTGAAATTTTTATCATAAAGTTGCAAACTGCAACATGCAATAACATTGGTATGAGAAACGTGCCTAAAAATATACAACCCAAATATATCTTAAACTTTTCCTAGTTTTATTAATTACATCATGAAATTCCATCACTATGGGAAACTTGACTCAAAATGTACAACACCCAAAATAATTCTATTTTTTCTAGTGTTGTGAATTGTGCCATGTAATGACATTGGTATGGTAAAATTGATTCTAAATATACAACACCAAAGATATTTTTTAAATTTTCCTAAGTGTTTTAAATTGAGACATGCAACACCATTGGTATAGGAAACTCAACTCAAAATATTCAAAAAGCCAAATATTTCAAAAAAACTCCCAGTGTTGTAAAGTGTACCACACAACTATATTGGTATGGAAACCTGACTCAAAATATGCAACAACAAAGATATTTTAGAATTTTTTTAATGTTATAAATCATGTTAATCAATGACATTGGTACTTAAATATGACTCAAACTATGTAAAAACCCAAATTTTTTTTAAATTTAACCATTAGTTGTGAATGGTGTTGTGAAATGACATTGGTATGGTACACCTGACTCAAAATATGCAACACCCAAATTAATTATAATTTTTTTTGAGTGTTGTGAATTTAACTATAGAATGATATTAGTGTAGGAAACCCACATAAAATATATACAACACCCATAATATTTCAAATTCTTTTCCTAGTGTTACAAATTATGATAAACAATAATAATAGAATGGGAAAAACAACTTAAAATATGTAACACCAATTTTTTTATAATTTTTTTGGCAGTGTTGTGAATTACACCATGCAATGAAATTGGTATGGGGAGCTTGACTCAAAATATGAAACAACCAAAATGTTTATAATTTTTTTTCCAGTGTTGTAAATTGCATTACACAATGCCATTTGTATGGGAATCTTGACTTAAAAATGCAACATTCCATATATTTTTGAAAATTTTCCCAATGTTACAAATTGTATCACATAACAACATTGGTATGGGAAACCTAACTCAAAATATGTAACACCTCAAATATTTCCAAAATTTGTCCTAGTGTTACAAATTTAATCATGTAATGACATTAGTACGGGAACCTTAATTGAAAATATTCAATGTCCCAAATATTTCCATAATTTGTCCTAGTGTTGTGAGTTGTGTTACACAACATTGGTATGTGAAACCTGACTCAAAATATGCAACACTTCAAATATTTTTGAGATTTCTCCTACTATTATGAATTACATTATGCAAAAAATTTAGTATGGGAAACCTGACACCAAATATACAACACATAAAATATTTAATTTTTTTCCCTATATTTTTAATTTTGATGCATAACAACATTGGTATAAGAAACTTAAAATATGTAACAACCCAAATATTTATGAAATTTCTCCTAGTGTTACAAAATGAGGCATGTAAAAACATTGGTTTAGGAAACCCAACTCAAAACATGTAACACCCCAAATATTTTAAAATTTGTCATAGTTTTTTTAACCATGTTGCATAATGACATTGGTATGGAAAACCCAACTCAAACTATTCAACACTCCAAATATTTCTAATTTTTTCCATGTTTTAAGTGTAATATTAGTGTAGATAAAATTTCATAATTCATAAGAGTAGTTTCACATTTATTTTTTCTTCTTGTGTGTATACAAAGAGTCTCATAGGTATATGAGTGGACTTCTTGGTAGGTGAAGTGATTAGTCACATTTTAGGATTTATAATGTATTGTTTGTTTCCTCTTCAATTTGAATCATGATTTATAATTTCATTGTCATTTATTCATCTTTGTTTATGGCCTATCATTGGTATTAGAATAAATAATTTTTAATTAGTCAATTACTTAATTTCTTCTCCTCTTTCTCAACTATATGTGTTTATATATATATATATATATATATATATATATATATATATATATATATATATATATATATATATATATATATATATATATATATATATATATATATATATATATATATATATATATATATATATATATATATATATATATATATATATATATATATATCTTTTATTTCTTTGTTCATTCGAAGCATTACAAAGGTCTAAATAACATCATAATTCTAAGATGTATTAAATCAAAGAGAAAGAATAATTTATTTTTTTCTTCCTTTTGCACTTCGATGATGTGGCTAGCTAAATATTTAAATACTTGTACAAGTTAATGTGAGGAATTTGGTAAAAAAAGGGTGCTCCAACCTATAGCTGGAAGATGCATCATTTGGCATCTTCATACCTATGAGTAGTGACTAGTATAGAGGTGTTTGGTGTTTTAGGTAAGGCACTTGTCATAATGTGGTGTTTGGTGAATTTATTGCCCTAATATTTTAGCATAGATTAACTGGTTGTGTATTAACATTGGAACTATAGTATACTTAGGTGGAGGACTATGGCTACACCTGATAGTCTTGGCATTTGGTGAAAACTTTCACTACAACTTTGGTGTTTGATTGGGTTACATGGAGTTTAACACTATAATTATTTTTATATCATTAAAAATACCCTACATTTTACTCTTTTGGACAAGGTGGTGTTTTGGACTACCTGATAGTTTTTTCTATTGAAAAGTGTAGAATTGAAAGGAGATGTATAAATTCCAATATTAGATTTTCATTCTTCTCTATAAAGACAAATAAGGAGAGAGAAGGTATATTTTTAATCTTTTTCATTAAAAATCAAAATTCTTTTTTAAATATTTTTTTAATTTTTTTAATTAATTTAATTTGAAAGCATTTAAAATTTTTGAGTAATTTTTTAATTGCTTTGAGGCATGCCAACCTAAGTAGATTTGGAAGAAAACAACCAAATCATGCAATTCAAAGAGAAATAAGGGGAGCTACTCTTGTTACTAATTTGTGTATGTCGAAAATGTAAATCCAAAAATCAAGAAAAACTAAGTATATTGATGTATGAGGTTTTGCAAATCCTTGTTAGTACCTTTACATATATATGAAAAGGGACCATTTTGGAGTGATAAGGAACCAATTAGGGTTAAAAAAAACTCAAAACCTCCAAAAACTCAAAAAAAAATCAAAACCGTGCATTCCATCAAATATAGTATTCACAATACCTTGACTAGAAAAAACAATTGGTTAGAATGGTCTTGACAAGTGGAGAATGCATGCATCTTCAAAGATTTATGGTTTAATATTTGTGATGAGGAAACATAACTAGTTGAACCAATATGGAATGCAAGGACATTTAGGCATGGAGGCAAAAAACCCAAATTAAACTATGTAAGAGCCCAAACATTTTTTGAACATGTCCTAATGTTGTAAATTATGCCACAGAACGAATTAGTACAAGCCTCACTCAAAACATGCAATACCACATATATTTTTTAAATTTGTCCTAGTATTGTGAGTTGCACCATGCAATGACATAGGTATGAGAAAACTAACATAAATTATGCAACACCACAAATATTTCAAAAAAAATTCTAGTGTTACAAATTATAGTACATAATGAAATTTGTACATGAAACTTGACTCCAAATATCCAACACCAAAAATATTATTGAAAATTTTACTAATGTTGTGAATTATGATGTGTAGAGACACCAGTATAGGAAACCCAACTCAAAATTTGTAGAAAGCCAAATAATTCTGAAATTTGTCCTAGTGTTTCAAAACATGTCACACAATGACATTGTTAGGGGAAACTTGACTCAAAATATGCAACATGAAATATATTTTTGAAATTTGTGGTAGTGTAGTGAAACATGTTGCACAATGACATTGGTATAGGAAACCCAACTCAAAATATGTATCTCCTAAAATATTACTAATTTTTTTCTTAGTGTTACGAACCACATCATGCAATGAAATTTGTATGGGGAACCTAACTCAAAATGTGAAAGACACCAAATATATCTAAACTTTTTCCCATTATTTGAATTATGTCATGCAACAACATTGGTACAAAAATCTACCTCTAAACATATAGGACCCAAAACATTTATAATTATTTTCTTATTGACTATTTTGACCACAAGAAAAATTTGGTCAACCACATATAGTCCAAAACTTGATATAGGGGTCTATTATCATGATATAAGGTGTGTCATTTATAATTTGATGTCATTTAATGTGTTATTATCCTTGGTCATAGTTAAATCTAATCCAAAGTCATTATGTGTCACTTAGGGGTCATATTTGGGTCATAAATGAAGGTGGTATGGTTTTAAAATGTGTCCCAAGTTTTCTAAACTTACTTTAAGCATCCAATATATCATACCCTATCATTATTTATCAATGCTAACTAAAAAATGTGTGTGTTAAATAAAATAAAAAATAAAATTTGAAAGAAATGGAGTTTTAGAAGTTATGGCACATGTGGCAACCTTGTAAAGTGACCCTTAAAATAACCTAATGCCATTTCCATGATTTATATGATTTGGAAGTACCAAAAATGGACAAAAACTATTTATTTTCTCCATCACTTCACTAGGCATACAAAATTGGTTAACATGTCTTATGATGGTACAGCCAATAAGAGAGGTTTCAAGTCAAATTATGTTGGTTGTGGATAGTAAACTTGGTATTATTAATATTAATGATAATATTTGTAATAATGGATACCTATGATTTATGAACCATTATTAAGAAGTTGATTATCTCCTTTTTCTTCCTAATCCCCACACCCTATAGGTTTTGCTTCTATTTAATCTTGTCCATACATTCTAGTTGGTGAATTAACTTTTAGATGGGGTGGAATTATTTATCTTATCATTTACACCTTTACTTTCACATTTATATGTGAGTGGAAGAGCCAAATATACCAGATTGCAAGATGAGAACACCATTGCTAAGTTGAAGACATATTTCACCATGTGCATAGGTCCTTGTTATTGTAATGGTTTTATAGGAATGATTTATATGGTGTTTCATATTTTTCATGATACATTTATCTCCCTCCTTAAAAATTTTAGTTTAAATAACTACCTTCATGGAATTGTTGTCAACAAGAACCAACATAGTCAATTTCTTGCATGGTTATCATACACAATTAGCTAAATGAAGTGTTTCAAAGTGTTGAAAATTTTCATGAGGATGTAATGATGTTTTTCAAAAGTTTAGACACTTTATTATGACATGAATATTCAAACCAAACTCTCAAGTGACACAAGAGGGACTATGACAGTTAATGTAAACTATAAACACAGTCATACACCACTAATATGCATCCACAAGTGTCATATAAGGGATAGTAATGTTGAGAGGAAGTATTTGAATTAGTTTTATGTTATTCATGGTGAAATTAATAAATTTTATCATATATATATGGTATAATAATTTTTTAATGTTCATACACCATGTAATTGTTCATGTATTATGTTCATTGCCTTGTCTGCAACTGTGTACACACCTACATGTGGTTCTCATAGAAGCCTGAGGAAGCTGCATAAAGAGTTTAAACATGTTAGATACATCCAAAAAGGTTTTATAATTTGAATAAAGTTATATCTATAATGTTTGAGGTTATACAATGACAAGAAGACTTGCGTCATAGTTCATTTATGGAGAATGAGCTTTAGGGACAAGTTTCCTTAAAATCTACAAAACAGAGCCCTATGTACTTTTGGTGTTGCCATATGATGAGATAATAGGGAGTCTAGATGAATCTAATTGATCCTATCATGAATCCTTGTCCTATGGGTAATAAATCTCAAAAGGAGATAAGGGTGTTTTGTCCCATCAGTGATGATTCAGAGGCTTCCAAATCAAGAAATTATTCACTACAGAAAGACTGTATTTTCTACATTAGCATGAACTCTTAGAGACATTGCCCTTAAAGATAGAAAGATAAAGACATTTCTTAATTTAAAATGATTTAATTTAGGTAAAAAATTAATTTTTCATTATAAAGAAATAAAAATAGGTTTGAGAGTAGGGTCTTAACCTTCTTAGTCACTGACAGGTGTACCATTGCTCCTAAAAAGAGAACCTAAAGCTTGACTTTAGGGAACTATAGTATTAAAAGACAAACCTTAGTGTTTCAACCTATAGAAATGAACAAATTTTGATTTAATTTGGTTAAAAGGAATAAAGAGAGCTATATAATGTGTAAAACATATTTCATAACATGCATATACATCTATAGGCCCCTTTTACCTCAAGGATGGTCAACTATAGTTGACTATAGTATAGTAGTAACCTAAAGAATGACTATTTTAAAGATGGAATACAATAAACATGATGAAAATAGGTGTAAATTAGTTTTAATATGTCCTAGTGAGATTATAATGATCTTATGTAAATGATTACATGTCCTAGAAAAAAATATCTACCTCCATGCACCTCTTTCCTAAGGTAAAACATAGTCAACCACTTGTGTCAAGTCAAGTAGAGGGTATGCAATGGAGAGAATGGAAAAGTTGTGAAGTATGGTATGAATGAGATCACCTTATAAATTAGGTTATCAACCTCAAGAGACTCTTACAATATGTAAAAATGGAAAAATAAGGTTTATAACATGTACACACATTCCATATGCTAACCCTACACAATGTGAGATCCTCCACAAGTATATCTTAAGTTTTGAGACATTTGGAGGTAATAGTTTAGTGATAAAACCATAAAATATTAAATATAATGTCCCTAAGACCTATTAAAACCTATCAAAACCTTATATTTCCTTAGGCAATAGGGGAAGTGCCCTCTATTATGTCTCAAACAGAGGGCACTCTCAAGATAAAAAATCTATAAGTTTAGTAAGATAATGATCAAAGGAAGGTGACAAAGAATACTTAGATCCTTTTAAGGATATGTTAAGAGATTTTTTATACATGAATGAACATAGATAATCCCCTGTAGGTGTTAAAATCCAAACATAATAGCTTAACCTCATAGATACATAGTTAAGACCTTTAGGTCTACCCATTTGGATTTCTAATACAACTTGAGGGCTAGGTGAGAATTTAAAAACATTATATCACCTTTATTTGGAGTTATAAGGTGTTTATTAACCTCTATTTTTCATAATAGGCCATATATAATCCATTTCTTGGCTTAAGAACATCACAGGGCATGTAAAATGAAGAGAGAAGCTCATGAAGGAAAGTTTGGAAGATTCTAAATGTATAAACATAATCATGGGTGATAGATGAGATAGGAGGTGTTGAGGAGGGTCCCAGATAATCTTTTATATGAGTTTTTTTATGAATAATCCTTAGAGGCTAAAACCACCTAAAACCATATAAAACCCTTATTATGGACCTGCTTGGAAAGATAAAGAAGGAGAGTCATCTAAAAAGAATATAATGAATTGGGATATGAGTGTAACTTGTAGAGTACTCACTAGGGCTACTTATCATTAATTTGGCTTCCACCCCACTTATATAAATAGGGTGTAAAACTAGTTTTATTGATAGTTTTATGTGTTATGTAGGTATAAAAAGGATTTAAATGATGAAAATAGTTTTGAGAGTAATATTGGGACATAATATAACCTATAATATACATTTATTTCATCATATAATATAAAAATTACCTATGCAAGTACCTTGATCTCAGCCAGTCCAAACTAGCGTAGTGAACAAAGAGTGATCACCAAGTGAAAAGATGAAAAATCTAATTGGGAGGCCTTTTAAGGTCTACCTAATGAATATAAGGGCATGAGGAATATTGTAAAATATCACATAAACTTCTCTATGTATTGTATTGGAAAATTTAAGACCACCTTACAACTAAGTCTGAAGGGTGAATGAAAGGAGGGTGATTATGATTGTAGATAGTGATAACTCATGCTTAGTAGAATGTCAATGATTAGTGCAAAGCCAATGCATGTTAGGTCTTGTTCCTAACCCCCACCCATTATAGTTAAATCATCTCATATGTCCCTAGTTTGTTGTGAAGCATTCATGAAAGGTCAATTAAATAAGGTAGTTTCTAAACAAGTGAATGAAGAGTCATATGCCAACTATGAGGAATATCATGCCTTTGAGGGAAATTTATCCAGTTATACCTTACATGTTATATATAATAATTCATTCCTCTTTATATGTAATTTATCATCTCATATTGAAAAGTGTTCTAAAGACTCTTGGACTCCATTCTTCTCACTTCTTTCTCATATTCTATAAGTACTAGCCATTTTGGCTCTTGTAGACTAATTCCATTCCATGCATTGAAAAACCCTACTATATTGATGGTGTAATTTCAATTTCAAAAAAAACTTAAATATATTTTGAGTTCATATAACATCTTTCCAAAGTGTCTAAATAGATCTATAGTGAATAGTTAAAATATATATATCCTTGCTTTCTCTCAATCGTTCCATGTTTGATGCAAGTTGTTTCACTCTAGTAGGTCATATGAAGTGTTTTAAAGTGTATGGATCTAATTTAAAGTGTAAAATTATCCCTAGTGTTTGTAACTAATCTCTGTCTCACTTACCTTGGATAATCCTCATGCATATAACCTCCATATTAAAATACTAATGTTAGAGCATTCTAGGACTTTCAAACTAGCATTGTAGGTCTTGTTTCTTATGAAATAAGTATGATGATCTTGTGTAAATATTTATGGTGTATCACCCACTTATATTAGTTTTATTTCATGCATACTTATTCACTTTTCCCATAAAAAATTAGTTAGTTTATGTGATAAGCACTTCAAGGTAAATTTAGGAACCTAGCCCTTAAACCTGGAGGTCTACTTCTACTATAGGTAAACCCACTTACATATAAGTATTCCCATGTTTCCCAAATCTATAGGATGCTTGAAAAACCTCCTATAGGGTATTATATTTGGTGATAATAGCTATGGTATGCCAGATGGGATCCATTGTCCTAAAGATGACTTGTCAAGGTCAATGTTGGTGTTGACAACATCAGTGGTAAATTGGTGTGATACTCAACATTTGGAGACTCCATTTAGGATAAAATCTAGTTATAGACCATTATTTTGTCATATATTTGATCTCATACTTCATGATAATTACTAGGTCATCTTATAATAGATATTTTAATCCTATAAATCCACCTATTCAACCAAAACTTCCTCTTGAAGATCAACACCCTCAACCTATTCTTCCTTTTCAAGAGCAAGAGGATTTTTCTAGGCAATAAAGTGAAGACCTTAAACAAATTATAGATAGAAAACATGCCTTCCATACTTTTAGTACTAAAAATCCAATCCATCTTGATGTTTATGATTTCATTCCCCTTAATTATACAAAGAGTGTACCCACATTCAATGGTGAAGGTCCTGTCACACCTAATGAACACATCATGGATATCTCTAATTTCTATAGTTTACATAATGTCACTAAATAAAAACATTGCCATTAGACTTCTTACCATGTCCCTTAGAGTAAAACCACTTGATTGGTATAGGACTTTACTTGGTGGATGCATCACAGCATGGGATTACTTAAGAGTGTTTATAACTTAAAGTTTTTAAGATGAGAGTGATCACACTTCACTCATAACTCATCTCAATGTGATCAAAATAGCTCTTAAGGAAATAATGCATGACTTAAATGAGAGGTTTAAAAGTAATTAGTATAAATTTCCCCCTCCCATGATACCACCTACTAGCTTTGTATTCCTTACATAATTAAGATCCATTGGTATTGATATTGCCATCATGCTCTAATCTATGGGTGTTTTCACTCTTCCTAAAGCATATGAACTTGCCATTAGAGTAGAGAATGCCCTCATTCAAGTTGGAAATCTGCCTCTTAAATTATCTATTCCTCTATTACCTAATATCCCTATTGATACTTCAAGTGTGTCCCAAGTACCTAATGCTAACACCAAGCCTAGAGTTGCTCCAAAGAATGTAGATGATGCCACGGATAAAGAAGAAAATTTTCAAATTGTAATAGCTCAACTTAGGAAAGCCAATATGTAACAATGTGCTTATCAAAATACTTATCCCTATAATAAAAAATACTAGAGAGTGAGAGGTCAAGGGAAACATAATCTAAATAGGCTTGCAAATGTGTACAATCTTACTTCCACCACCAACACAAGAGATATGGTAATGGTGCATAACAACATGGTGTAAGGAGAATATTGGTAATAAGGGAAATTTATGGATTTCAATTAAGGAGTAGAGAAATATATAATTTCCCAAGGAGTATTCACTCCTATTTTATGGATTTATGATGAATTCTTGATACAAGAAAGTGAAGGTTAGCAGGCTCAAGGAGAAAGCTTCACCAACTTCCAAGTTGAGGACACTTTTGTGATCAATCAAGGAACTTCTATTATAGACAAAACTATATCTAAGAGGAATGATTTAGGTGGTGATTTTAATGTGCCTAAAATTTCATCTAATTCTTCTATAAGGAATCAAGGCATGGCTACAAGCATGATACTCCCTAATGCTCCTACACCTTTTCCAAATCAAAATGTGGTAAGGTATACTCAAGTTGCCTAAATTCCTAAAGTTCAAAAAAATACTTTACCTCTAAGGAATTAATAGAAGGTAATAATTTATGCTCTAAACATATTGAATTCATTGAATAATTCCAAGTCATCCATTTCACTTTGGGATATCTTCCATATGCCTAGTAAAAAGAAGCTCCTACAAAAATAGTTGTCCACTATCCCCACTAGTCCTTCACCTTCAAATAAAATTCATGGGCATGTTTCTCTTAATAATTCCACTAACAAAATTATTGAACCATATACCAAAGCTAATAAACCTCCACCTATCTACCTTAATCTCATAATGGGATAAAAACTAGTACACAATTACATAGTTGATAGTGGTACCTCTACATCGGTCATACTCAAAGTTGTAGCTGATATGTTCAGCCTAAAATATAAACCTCATAGAAAATGAGTTCTTTAGTTATATGGTACACATCCCAAGATAATAGGTTTGATCAATGGGTTAAAGGTTTTCATCCCTTACTATCTTAGTTTTCCCATCCTTTAAGACATTGTTATTGTGGACCTACCTACTCATTTTATAATCAATCTTTAAAGAGAGTTTATATCTAATGTAGGTGGATACCTCTTAGATGACTAGTATTTATTGGACTTTAGGAAAATATATGGAACCAACATGTCCATAATAACTCATCCAATAGAAATATTCCACATTGAACCCTATGTTGATGCAAGTTGTAACTTGAATTATGTGATCAATAAAAAAAATCTAATGTCGATGATTGTGCTTCTTCCAAGATTGAAGGCATAACTGACTTGTTTCTAAATAGTATGGTGTATATTCTTATGAGAATGATCCTTATGACTACATTTATAAAACTATCCTTTGCACCTATGTCATTCATAAAGAACCATTTGAGGAAGCTGAGGTAAGTGTTGATCATTGTTTCTCCCAAGATACTAAGAGTAACTACTTGATTCATGTATATGGTGATGATAGATTGAAGATCCTGATATAGATCACTATGGTAAAAATAATAATGTCTTCCTACCTATAATTAATGAATATATTCTTGATGATGACATTCATGAGGAAGAGGAGGATGAATCATGTCATGGATTAAATGTCATATGTCAAGAATTTGATCATTTGGGTAAGATTCCTTCTCCTCTAAAATATTCTATATATAATGTCAAAATGGTTGTTGAAACTAATGAGTAGGTTGTTGAGTGTTTTATCAAGTCTAAAAATAAAAATTAATTTGATTTCCAAGATTCTACAATTATAAAGGAGGATAATGAGTCCAAGGAAGATTTTGTTGTGTTTAAAGAATAGCCAAAAGCCCAACCTAATGTTGATTCATTTCTATATGTGGTATAACATGATGTAAGTAGAATTGATGACTCCATGTATCAAGAACATTTTATTGTATAAGATAACAAATATGAGGTAGCTATCATACCTTATAATCTATAGTGTGAGAATTACATATCAAATATGACAAATATCAATCAACATGTATCCATAATCAGGGTTTATAGATAGAAAAAAAGAACATTCATAAAGGTTCTAAATAGTCAACCTATAGACATGAGGAGATCCAAAGATGATAAGCATCTTTATCATCTACACATTTAAGTGGTTGATGATGAGAATTATTCACATGCTAGAACACCTTCATGGAGTTACAAAGATGCAAGAGGAACCTTATTTTACCCTATTTTAAGTATGGTAAGATGTTTTTCACCTCAAGATTGACATTTTACAAATAGTAGATTCAATGTTTTTTTTTTTTCATTTATGTGTGTGGTATTCTATAAGTGTTCTAGTTGAATACATGGTGTTTCCTTGGTGTGTCTTATTTTTTATCTTTCTTGTTATTTGATATGTTTTCCAAGGTAAAATATGTGTCAAACCTCTGTATAGGTGACTCCATGTCCCAATGGATATGATTAGCCTACTAGTCTTGGCATAACAAGCATACCACCTTTGTTAAATCACCAAGAATGTTAAATCTTTTGACCACAAGTAAAAATAGGTCAACCCCCTATAGTCAAAAACATGATATGTAGGTCTATTATCACGTTATAGGGTGTGTCATGGTTAATTTGATGTCATTAAATGTGTTATTAGCTTTTGTCATAATTAAATCTAGTCCTAAGTCATTCTATGTCACTTAAGGGTCATATTCAGGTCATAAATGAAGGTGTTAAAGTTTTCTAATGTGTCCAAATGTTCTAAACTTTTTTTCAATGTCCAATATGTCAAACCCTATAAGTCCTTATTAGTAATAATTTAAAGTAGTTGAAATAAAGGGAGTTTTGGATGTTGTATGGCCTATGGAGGAGTATGAAACATGTGAAAACCTCATATAGTGACCCTTTAGCTTCCCTAACTCCATTTCCACACTTTATATACTATTTAATTACAAAAATTGGACCAAAACTATTTTTCTTTTCCATCACTCCACTCGGTATAAAAAACTAGTCAACAAGTCTTTTGATGTTATATCCAGAAGGAGAGACTTTAATTAAAATGTTATTGGTAGTGGATAGTACACTTAGAAAAATTTATATTCATGGAAAGGGTTATAAGAATGGTTTCCTATGCTTTATTAACCATTCTTAAGAAGTTGACTATCTTATTTTTATTGCTAATCCCACACCCTATAGGTTTTACTTCTAATTGAGATTTTATACATAATCCAGTTGGCAAAGCTTATTTTAAATGATGTGGAATTCCTTATATTATGGTTGTAACCTTTGGTTTCACATTTAGAAGGTAATGGATGAACCAAACAGATCAAGTTATAACATGAGAACACCACTGCTAAGTTGTAGGCATATTTCACAATGTGCAGGGGTCATTGTTGTAATGGTTTTAGAGAAATGTGTTATGTGGTGTTTAATATTTTTCATGATAAATTAATATCCATCCTTTAAAAATATATTTTCAATGGCTACCTTCATGGAGTTTCAATCAATAAGGATGAACATAGTCAATTTATTGCATGATTATCATACACAGTCAATTGAATGAAGTGTTTTAAAGTGTTGAAAATATTCATGAGAATGTAATAAGGTTTAACAAGAGGTAGAAAAAATTATTATGACATTCATAGTCAAACCAAATTTTCAAGTGATAGAAGAGGAACTCTGACAATTAATGCAAATATTACACATAGCCATACACCAGGATATGCACCTACATGTGCCATATAAGGGATAATCAAATTGAGAAGAAGTATTTAATTGGTTTGAACTTATTCATGGTGAAAATAATCAATTTTAAATTTTATAGAGTGTCTAAGACTTGTTTAATGATCATACACCATGAAATTATTCATGTATTCCCTTCATTGCCTTGTCTGCAACTATGTGAACAGCTATAAGTGGTTCTCATAGAAGGTTGATGATGTTTCATAGGGAGTTTTAACATGCTAGAGACATCCATAGAAGTTTTATGAGTTGAAAAATTATATATCTATCATGTTTAAGGTTATTTAATGATACACTAACTTGACTCATAGTCCATATATGGAGAATGAGCTTTAGGGATCAGTTTAGTTAAAATATCCAAAATAGATCCTTATGTACTTTCAGTGTTACAATATGATGAGATGATATGGTGTATATATGAATCCAAATGATCCTATCATGAATCCATAGCCTAGGGGTCATATCTTTGAAATTTTGAGTGGGTGTTTGGTCCCACAAGTGATGATTAAGAGGCTTCAAAATCATAAAATTATTCATTATAGAAAGGTAGTATTCTCTATAGTACAATGAACTCTAAGTGTCTTTGCACTCTAAGATAGAAAGATAGAGACACATCTCCAAGGAAAATTAATTCATTAAGGAAAAAAAGGCATTTTAAATAGGGTCTTAACCTATTTGGTCACCTATAGGTGTACCACTACTCCTAAAAGGAGTACCTACAACCTAATTGTATGCACCTACAATATTAAGTGACAAATCTTAGTGTTTAAACCTGTAGGCGTGAACAAATGTTGATTGAATTTGATTCAAATACGTCATAAGTGTTATAATATGTGTAACATGGATTTCATCAGTTGCATATACACCTACAAGCCCCTTTTTAGCTACAGTTGATTGTAGTATAATAGTAACCTAAAGAATGACTACAATGAAGATGGCCTAACATAAACATGATGAAAATAGGTCTAAATGATTTGGAATATGGCCTAAATAATTTATAATTGTCTTATGGTAATTAATAAAAGGTATAGTATAAAATATCTAACTATAGGCACCTCTTTCCTAGGGTAAAACACTATCACACATAGTTACCCACTTGTGTCAAGTCAAGTGGAGGGTATGAAAAAGAGAGTTTTGAAAAGTTTTGAAGTGTGATATGAATGACATAACTCTGTAAATGATATTTTCCACATCAAGATATTCCTACCAAATGGAAAAATGGAAAGAGAATGTTTCTAACATACACATATAGTCCATATGCCAAACCTACACACAATGAGATCCTCCATAAGTTTATCTTATGTTTAGAGACATTTAGAGGTGTTAATGATGTGATAAAACTCTAAAATATTACACATAAGGTCCCTAGTACCTATTTAAAACTCTCACCACCTTGGATTTCTTGAGGAGATATGGGATATGTCAATAGATGTTTGATACATGAATGAACATAGGGAAGCCCTCATAAGTGTTTGAAGCCAAACGTGATGGCTTAAACTCATAGATACATAGTTAAGACCTTTAGGTCTAGAATAGTCCTATTACCCATTTAGAGGTCTAATACCACTTCTAAGGATAGATAATCATTGATAAAAATTATATCACCTTCATTATAAGTTATAAGTTGTTAAATAACCTTTGGTTTGCATAATAAACCATATATATGCCATTTCTTGGCTTAAGAACATCATAGGGCATGCATAATGAAGAGAAAAGCTTGAGAAGGTAAGTTTGAAAGCTTGTAAATATACATACACATAACATGGGAGTTGGAGGAGCTAGTAGGCATTGAATAGGGTTCCAAATAATGTTTTAGCAAAAAAATTTAATGTTTCCAAAGCCACAAATTTATGAACAAATCCTTGGAGGCTAAAACCACCTAAAACCCTCTGAAACACTTGCTAAGGACTTGATTAGAAATATAAATAAGAAGTGGAATCTAGGATGGCTAGAATTACTTGGGAGATGATTTTAACTTGGATAATAATCCCCAGGTCTACTTCTCATCAATTTGTCTTCCACCCTACTTGTACGAACAAGGTGTAAAACTAGTTTTCTTGATAGTTTTATGTGTTTTATAGGTAAAGAAAGTTTTTAAAGGATGAAAATAATTTTGTGAGGAATATTTCAATGTAAGATAACATATCATATAAATTTTTTGCATAAGATAAAATCAAAAGTACCTCTATGATTACTTTCATCGCAACTAGCCCAAACTGGCATAGTGAACAAAGAGTGATCACCAAGATCAAAAATACATTTGGGAGGACATTTTAAGGTCTTCCTAATGAATCTAAGGGAATGATGAATATTTATAGATGTCACATCACCCTATTTATGGATTGGATTGGGAAACTAAATACCACCTTGGTGCCAAGTGTGAAGGGTGGGTGAAAGGAGGGTGATTATGATTGCAGGTAGTGATAACTCAAATCCAAAAGAATGTTAGTGACTAGGGACACAACCAATGCATGTTAGGTATTTTTAATAACCCACCCTTTATAATGAAACCATGTCATATGTCCCTATATTACTATGGATCACTCATGGAAGCTGAAATGATGAATGTAGTTTCTAAGCAAGTAAATGAAGAGTCCTACACCACATTTATGGAGTTTCATACCTTTTAGGAACATTTATGCAATTAAACCTTGCATGGTATATCTCATAATACATTCCTCTTAATATTTAACTCTTCATCTCAACTCGATAAGTGTCCTTGTGACTCTTGGACTCTATTCTTCACATTTCATTTTCATATTCTATAAGTACTAGCCATTTTGGCTATTGTATATTAATTCCACTCCATGTATGGTGAATCCCTCATATATTGATGTTGTAATTTACCATTGAAAAATAAATACAATATATTTTTATTTCATATATCATCTTTTCAAAGTGTGTGAAGAGATGTATAGTGAATAGTTAAGAGATAGTCATCTATCCTTGCTTTTACTCAATCCTTCCAAGTTTGATGTAAGTTGTTTTACTCTAAAAGGTCATATAAAGTATTTTTAAGTGTATAGATCTATTTTAAAGTGTAAAATAAACATTAGTTTTAAAACTGATCTATGGTTCACTTACCTTGGATAATTTTCATGCATATCAGCTCCATATTGAAATACTAATGTTAGAGCATTCTAGGATTTTTAAGACAGTGTTTCTTAGTGAAAAAAATTATGATGGTTTAGTTGAAATACTTAGGTGTATCACCCATTTATACTAGTTTCATTTCATTCATACTTATTCAATTTTCTCATAAATAATTAGTAAGTGTAGGTGATAAGTACTTCAAGGTAAATTTAGGGTGATAGCCCTTAAACCTAGAGGTCTACTTATACTATAGGTAAAACCATATACCTATAAGTATTACCATGTTGCTAAAATCTAGAGGAGGCTTGAAAAACCTCATCTAGGGTGCAAGATCTGTTGACAACATTTACCAAAGTTGAAAATTGAGTTATGCGATGAAATTGGTAATGGAAACCAAAGTCATATTATACAACATCCTAAATACTTCCTAAATTTGTCATAGTGTTGTGAATTGTGCCATGTAACCACATTGGCATGTCAAAATTGACTCAAAGCATACAACACCCTAAATATTTATCAAATTTGTCTCAATTTTGATAATTATTCCATGAAACAACATTAATATGTGAAAACTAACTCAAAATATGAAACACGCCAAATATTTCACATAATTATCTCAATGTTTTATATTGAAATGTAAAAGGATATTGGAAAAGGAAAATTGATTAACAATATGCAACATCCGAAATAATTCAAAAAAAAATCTAGTGTTTTGAATTGTAACATGTAATGGCATTAAAATAGGTAACCCAACATAAAATATTCAACACCACAAACATTTAAAAAAAATTCCCAACATTTTGAATTGTAGTACGTAATAAATTTCATACAGGAAACTGGACTCAAAATATGCAACATCCCAAATATTTATAATTTTTTTTTATTATTATAAATTGTATTTTCTAACTCAAATTATGTATCACCCAAATTTTTAATAAATTTTTCCCAATGTTATGAGTTTCATCATGCAATGACATTGGTATGGGAAACCCAAATGAAAATATGCAACACCCAAAATAATTCCAAAAATTTATAATGCCCTAAAAAATTCACCTAAATAAACATGATAACAATGTTATTTAAAAAAAACTACTTAAGAATATATTATCCATATAACTTAGATAAGTCCAATCACCACTAATTTTAACTAGTATCCCCTTACTACTAAGGTTTCCCTAAACATTCAGATAAAATAATTTGATAACAAAAAATTGATTTCTTAAAATGTATCATTAGACAATTAATAATGGTAATTTACAAATACTTCAAATGATATATTCTTATTTTATTAATATTAATTAGGTTAATTCTTAATTATTATTATGCACATCATTTTTAAAAATCAGAATATATACATGACCATAGGTTATTGTTCCTAATTATGTAAGTAATAAATTGAATAGTTTAAGCTAGTTTTAATAAATAGTTTAAATAATTTTTTATTCCCAAACATATAATTAAAAGACACCATATCAAACCCTAGATCCAAATTATAAAAGGTTTAATTATCCACATTAAATAAATAAAACTAGGTAATTAAATCAAAAAATAAAATTAACAAGCTAGTTGAATAATCATTAAATAATTAGTTCAAAATTTTAAAATAGAAGTATAAAATATTTTTCTCCACTAAGAATTAAATAAATAATTTAAAGGTTAAGAGTAAAAAAAATCTATTTAAATATTGACATAAGAGGATTAATATGTGAAATTAAATAAACAAAAATACATTTTATCTTTATTTCAAACATTTAATTATTGAATTTTATAAGCTAAAAAATAAAAGGATTAAATTACATTTAAATTAAAAAATTAAAATTAAATTAATCAAAAAATTACATGTAAATACATAAATATTAATATTAAATAACTTAAAGTTTAAATTCAAATTCAAAAGACTTTTTTCTCGCTTGCAAGTGGTCCCACTTGCAAGTGGAGG
>JARHVA010004990.1:1172500-1177500 GCA_037957365.1 Torreya grandis | reverse complement strand
AAAAACATAGGGAGTATTATTTTTTTGACTAGTCCTTGAATTCCTTGACACCTACACATGACATTCTAGTGAAATCATCAATCAACTCCTTTAAATATTAATGGTGATGCCATGAATGGTAACCTTCCACTGTTTCCTAGCCACCACTATATCTCAAACATCTAAGTGTTATGCTCAGACACAAATTCCATAAATTTCATGAGTTCCCCCTTCTTGAGCTTCTTCCAAAATTTCTTTTGTTCACATACCTCCTTAAGAATGTAGGCTCCATTTGATCCCTATCACTGCCCATGGAGATTATGAGTGTAGATTCAAAATGATAAAGATGAAGTTTTTATATGAGGCCAAAATGAATGAGGCACAAATGGGTGGGAAGTCCCACTAAAGGCTTATAAAACTAATGAAGACCCCTTCTTTTTAAATGATTATGGATTAACTTAATTGAGATTTGACCCATTGACGTGAGGTCATGCATGTGTGGAAATATTATTTTTTTAATCCACATTGGTACCTTTAGCATATATGTAATTAAGAATATTAGAGGGGATGGTACCTGCATCATGATGGTTAAAAGGTGGAGGTTAATACTAATGCTGATAAGGAGGTTAGCCACCCTATTTCCTTCCCTATAAGTGTGTATGAGTTGAAAGTGAGTTATAACCTTTAAAATATGCTTCACATCATCAGTGATGTCCTTAATAGTATGTGAGGGTATATGTTTTCCTTCAATATCATTAATAATGTTCAACTTAGAATTATACTATTAGGGTTGATGCTTGATGCCAACTGTATACCCCAAAGTGTTAGTTTGGCCTCTGGCTAAGTGGATTGTTTGATTACCCATGGGACCTACATAAACCTCTAACATATCCCTTTTAGATTTCCTTATAATGCCTCCTCCACCTATAGGACCTATATTTCCCTTTTTATGTGCCATCAAAATTTAGTTTCACCTAGCCATCAAGAGGAGCCTTCCATTTAGTATGCTAGCAGGTTAAATATTTTAAGGGAGAACATAAAACCTAATGGATATCCTAGTTCTTGAGAATGAGTAAGGCTAAGTGGGGGGTAATATATTTGTATTTAGGTGGTAAATATTTGTAATTATATAAAATGGTCTATCAAAGGTGGTGGAAGACTCCCTTTAGCTAGTTCCTTTTATTGAGTAAGAGACCAACATTGTGAATTTTCCATATGCACCAGAACTAGTGAGGAAGGGTAAGACACCAAAGGAAGCCCAAAGAAGGTATATTATAGGGGGAATTCTACTTCATAATGAGATATAATATATTTTTTGGTTTGACTTAGGCCATGTTGAGGTGATTTAATAACCAATTAAACAAAGATAGAGTGAGGGGGCATTCAAGAAACATATGGTGAATATAATATTCCACACTTTGATAGATTGGACACCTATTGGGGAATATTAATTCCCTTTTGGATGATTTATCTAATATCAAAATTTTATTATGTGCCACAATCCAAAATCAGAAATTAACTTTATGACTTAGGTGCTTTACCTAATAGTTTTTACAGAGATTATAGTTACTTTCTAAATTAAGATTAGTGGCATGTCCCGAGGCCATCATGTAGGCATTGTTATGTTTCACATACCAAACAAACTGATCTTGATTCTATATGGAAGAGATGTGGACCTATATAAAATATTGGTTAAGGTTTTGAATGGCTTGATATTATTCGGAGGACTTCACTTTCTAACACTTTGTTCCTTCTTTGATTTCCAATAATCATTTATTTTGGAGCCTCATCTTCTCTTGAGCTTCTTATACCACATAGCCTAAGTCCCTTATATGGAAAGGGGGGTGTGGATATCTAGGCATCTTTCCAAAAATAAATTTTCTCACCATTATTAAGATATCACTCTTTAATAAATCCTTACATTTAGTTATTGATTTTTAGAAGTTGATCCATTTACTGGGCCTTCTTCCCATAGAAAGTCATCCTATTCCACCCCTTCCAATTATTTATCCTTTAATATTATTTTCCATTCACCATTCTCCTTCAATAGGTACCAACCCATATTTTTGAATATGGATATGTTCATGGATTTTATGCTTCTAAGTCTAAGACCTCCATTAGCCTTTGGGAGATAGACTTTTTCCCACACAACTAGATTAAATCTAAATTTTTCTTTAGTACCTCTCTATAGAAAGTTTTTTTTTCAATCTTAGAGGAAATATTAGATAGAATTTAAATACAAACATTTGGTATATAGGAATACTCTAAATAGATTCCTTGATGAGTTAGTATTTACCTACCTAGGTGAAGAGGTGTCCTTTTCAACCCACTAATTTCCTTTGGATATGATCAATTAAGGCGTTATAAATTTGCAAGTCCATTTTTCATACTAAAATAGGAGTGCCTAAGTGGTTTACTAGTAATTTTCCCACTTGACATTGAATTTTTTTTGGTGATTCCTCTTTTCTAAATGGGTGCTGTATTGATGAAGAAAAGGAAACTCTTTTGAAATTTGATGCATTGGTTAGACACTTTTTTATAGCTATTTAAAATGTATTTATGAAGTTTATCTTCATTAGTAGAATAATATTCTTAGATAATAGTGTCATAAATAAACTATTGATAAGTTATAATATATATATTTTGGGCCACTAAAATAGCCTTTAATAGACCCTAGTTATAGGCTTTACTCAAGCTTCTCCCCAAGGTTTCTACTAGAATGATGAGGAGGTATGGAGAAAGGGGGTATCCTGATATTAAGCCTCTTGAAGTTGTAAATAATCCTTTTGGGAACATAATTACAATAATATAAAACTTGGGGGTATCAATGCAATTCTAGATGATTTTCCTAATATCATGATTAGCCCTAGCTTTTCCAAAATCTACATCAGGATGTGCCAAAAAACTTGATCATAAGCCTTCGACATGTCTAGTTTGAGTACCATGTACTACCATAAGGATTTGGAGATGGAATGTACAGCTTCAAAAGTTATTACAATGTTTTTGATGATTTGTCTATCTACCACAAATACCCCCTATTGCTCCCCAATAATAAAATCAAGAAGAGGTTGAATGCACTTAACTAGAATAGAGGAGCAAATTTTGTAGGTGGTAATAGAATTAATTTGGTTAACGATAGGTAATATAGATTATTTTAAATTTAATAATTATTTATTGACTAATATATTGGTTCTTAAATTTTTATTATTAAATTATTCATAAATGTAATTACAAATATATTTAGATAACTTTGCTTCCCTATTTATGATACATATACAAGTAAAACATACCAAATAGATTAATTAGAAGTCCTCTGACAAAATAAACAAAATTACTAAAATAATTATCTTATTTAAATTTGTAACGTCATTCATGAAAATAAATTAGAATTATTTATTTTCTTATTAATTCTAATAACTTAAATTCAAGTACAAATATGTAATGAGTAAATAAATATAATTATTCCTATTATCCATATATAACTATAAATTTATTTATATAATCAAAAAATAATGTAATTAACATATTTTAAAAGTTGGTTTTTCAAATTATTCAATTACACAATTTCTAAAATCCATAAGAAAATCATTATATAATATTAAGAGGTTTGAAGATTATATTATACATTTTTATTACTTTTTATAATCTAAAATTGGAGGAATATTACCATAACATTACTTTTATATACTATTATGATCATAACTATTTATTTACCAAAAATTAGAGAAATAAAAAGAATAATTTCTCATCAAGATGACCAATGGGTATACATACTAAAAAGTGGGATATGAGTATGCACATTTTGGTAACTATCCAAATATTTTGATCACATGGAGGTAATTCAAAATTTATTTATGTTTATCAAACAAAGCCTTGGACATAACAATGACTTATTTGAAATAAAACTAAACATATTATTAACTCAACAAAAATGAATGTAATGTGTAAGCACTTATCATATACAACTTGATAAAAAGTAAATTTTTCAACATTTTATAAGTTAAATTTCAATGAAAGAAGATGTACGAATATAATTACTAATCATTCAATCAAATGGGTGTAAACCATTTTTATGAAGATATAGAAGAAAATGTAGATTCCCAAACAATAATGGTTAAGAGTTTCTCTCATTTTCAAAAAGTATGAAATCCCTTAATGAATTAATGAGGCTAAAATCCTTAACAAATAATAACATCAATCTTACTCTATGTAAAGAGTTATAATGAAATAAAACTCTACATCATTAAGGAGGCATTACAAACCAAATGAAACCAATATAAGATACCCATGAGAAACCTACTCTTAGATCCAAATTAGGATATACACCCATGAATATAAACTATAAAACTCTAAAATTATCCATATTAGACCAAAGGAAGGTGTTTGATCACCCATCATATAGACATCATTACACATGGTTCTCACTAACTAAAGTCCATGCATAGATTCTCCTAAGCCCATCGAAAAGAGGCATACATCATCTTATATGCACAATTGAAGAGTCTTAATAGGTAAATGGTTATAGGTACCAAAATTTAATAAAAAATAGTTATAAAATATACATAATGGAAACATAAAGAACAAGGAAGTAATGAAGACTTTAGAAATGGGAAGGGAAGAGGGTACTAGATTTGTTTATCATATAAGTTCATTAATTAACACAAGGGATTCCCAAGAAAAATAAAAGATTGAACTTCCATAACCTAATATTCATACAATAAATAATAACAAAACAAAAAAGGGAAATCATGGCAATGATATAGAAATAAAATCTTATGAAAAAATTTAAAACAAGGGCCTCAAGCTAATAAAAAAATTTGTTCATTTTCTTTTAAAGGATATTCATTAAATAAAAAATAAGATAAGAGAATTAAAACATATATTTTAGTAATAAAAATAGCTACCTCAACCAAAATCTCTACATTTTAATCTTCCAAAAGCCTTTCTTTTAGCATCTAAGCTCTCTAACCATCCAAAATACATCCTCCCAAAAAAGACCAAAAAAATCTCCTTAAAAGGAT
>JARHVA010004990.1:1155000-1162500 GCA_037957365.1 Torreya grandis | reverse complement strand
TACAAACCCTGAAATGTGCATATAATATGCTATTACATCCTACTTATCACAACATATACTATCACTAACCATCTCAAATTACATAATTTGTTTCATGTTTACTGTGAAATGTGACAACACCAAATACCTTGACTTTCATAATTCCCATACTATCATCTCTATGGATAGATAATCAAGGTAGTCTATTATAATATCAAATTATTTGTTGAACTACAACTCACTATAGGTTATGTAAAATAAAATAGGTTACAAGTATTTATTTTTTCAATATTTATGATTTTAATCTTTTGATAAGTTTACTGAGTAAGTTGGCCTTTTAGACATATCACTAAGTAAGAAATGCCATCAATAAATAAAACATATCAGATGATTTTATCATTAGTTTTGTTGGTGAATTAAGCCAAGTTATAAACATTCCAATAGAAAGGGAACCATCCTCACTCTCAATGAAGAGTATCAAATTCAGGAACCATTATTAATTTCTATTAAAGTTTCCAACATAAGTCAACATGGGTTTACTCAATACATTTCCAAAGATTACGATGAATCTAAAATTAATAAAATCCACTTGGAATAACATTAATACATATAATTAATATCATCCAAAGGTTTTTAAAATATTTTTATTAAAAAAATGAAGAGTTATCAGCTATACATTAAGAATAAGTACCTAGTACCTTATTAAAATATCGATTTTATTCATACTTCTAAGAGTTAAATTTATTTATTTGATAAACTAAAAGCTAGGTTTTATAGGGACCTAGAACCATGAGAGTGAATTACAATAGTTTTAACAGGCCAACCTAGGGTTTAGAAGGAAAAAACAAAAAACCTAATACTTATAATAAAAATAGGAAACAATAAACTAAAAATGATCTAGGAGGAAGGTTGCTCCTAAGTATCCTCAGAAGTAGTAGTTTCCTTCACTGAGATGATGGGTTTATATTTTGAAACCTTTGAATGAGTATGATTTTTGGGGCCTTCATCCACTTCCTTAAAGAAGAACATTATGGGTCGCTTCATGCCTTTAACCTCTAAAGGAGTTTGTTTATGAGGGACCCCTTTGGGGGTGCCCAAGGGGGAGACTTAAGTACCTTAGGAGATTTCATAGTATGGGATTAGGGGGGTAAATAGAGTTGATAAATGTTTGGATAGTAGCCTCATCTACCTGGTGAAGTTCATTCTAACCTTGAATAAACTTTGCCAGGCCAAACCTAGCTATTGAGCCCTCGAGTTGAAATTTTCTACAAATTATTTGTTTTTTTCCCATTCCTCTATCACTATGGCCTTTAATTTTGAATAAAAAGTCCTAGGAGTCCTAATTTCAATAGGTTTAGGCTTGGGGATAAATAATAATTTTAGAGGTAAGTCATCGAGGGGGGACTAGGATAAACTATTTTGGGGCTAGTGTTTAGGGGGTAGGTTGGATACCTTAGTAGGGTCCTCCATCAACATATCCTTAAAAGAGGATCCCTTGGGGTGGACCTTTCAACCTAAATGGGACTAACCATGTTTAAAAATCAGTAGGATAAGACCTTGATATAATATGGGATTAGTATCATTAACTTGGTGGAACATAACAATACTTTCTAGGGACTTCAGTAGGAAATATGGAAGATTGAATATAAACCTAATGAATTGATTTAAGAGTAGGAAATGGTGTGAAAATATTAATGTATACTTACCTTTTAGTGTCATGTACCTCATGATCTAAATCTAGATATCTGGACAATAATGTAGAAGGTTAGTTCGAGGGAAGCCTTTATTGTCTATCTAGACAAAGTCATTCATTCTAAATAATTTCCTCACATGGTGACCTTCCATTTTGTTTTTACTATGATGAAGTCCTAGGAAACCATGGCATTATATTAAATAATGCTTTCCATAAACTCCGTAACACCCCCTTCTTGAGTTTCTTTGAGGCCTTCTTTTGCTCGTAGACCTCTTTGCATGATGTGGGTTCTATGTGATCTCTTTCACCACCCATTGGTGCTAGAAACATAGAGATGGAATGGGAGAGCCTAAAATTTTGGATGTGGACAAAATATCTAGGGTTTAAATGGGATGGAATGACTATCAAACTCACATGGAGATAATTAATCCCTCTTTCTTCAAAATGAATACAAATCAGCTAAATCAGGATTTGCCTTATTAAGTTGAGGGGCTACACATGTGAAGGGATGATTATTTCAAGTTGTATTAGTACCTTAATTGAAAATGACATTATACACATTAGTGGAGATGTTTCCTACATCATGATAGTTGGTTAAATGGTGGAGATCAACTATAATGTTAGCAAGGAGGTCAACCACACTGTTTCCTTATCTATAATTGTCTATTAGTTATAAGTGGGGTATACTTTTTAAAATGTGCTTCATGTCATCAATGATATATTTGATTTTGTGTAAGGGTATAATATTTCCTTTTAAGGAATTAAATATGTTTAATAAATCATCCTCTATAATGATCTTATTTTGGTTGATGCTTGATGATAGTTATATACCCAAAAGGACCTTGGCCTTCATAACATGGTTTGTTTACTTACCCATGGGGCTTGCACAAGCAACCAACATCTCGCCTCTATAATTTATTATGATGCCTCCTCCCCTTGTAGGACCTTGGTTGACCTTAGAGGCCCTGTAAAAGTATATTTTCACCCACCCCTATAGAGAAGCCTTCATTTAGTTTGCTTATGGATTAATTCTTTAGTGCAAGGGAAAATAACCTATTGAAGATATTTATTTTTGAGAATAATAAAATTTTATGGGGGGTAGGATGTTTATCTTTAGGAGGAAAAACATTTGAATTTTTTGAAATGGACTATTAGAGATGGGAGAAGGTTTTCTTCAACTTATGCCTTTTTTGAGGAAAAGGCTATCATTGTAATTTATTTAGACACAACAGAATTAGTGAGGAAGGTTGAGGCACCAAAGGAAGGTCAAGGAAGGAATTATCCATGGGGGATTCCATTATAGAATGACATCCAAAATGCTATTAGGTTTGACCCATGACATGTTGAGGTGATTGAAAATCCAATTAAACAAGGTCAAATTGAGGGTCATTCCATAAAAAGGTGATGACTAGACTCTTTTGCACCTCGATAGATCAAACATATATTAAGGAAAATTAGTCCCCTCTTAGCTAAGTTTTCTACTATCAGAATTCTATTCTGTGCCACAAGCCAAAAGAAGAAATTGACATTGGGTGTTAGGTGATTTACCCAAAAAAAATTCTAGTGATCCCAGTTTCCTTCTGAATTGATTTCAATGGCATGGATTGAGGACAATGAGTAAGAGTTTTTATCTTTTATTCTCCAAACAAAATGATCTTTATTCTATATTGATGGAATATGGGTCTACTATAAGGATAGGTTGAGGTTCTAAATGGCTTGGGATTCTTCGAAGGTGAGATATTTGTAGGGGATGAATTTTAAACACTTTGTTCCTTCATTGATTTCCATGTAATCCTTTAACTTAGAGCCCCATGGGTCTTTGCTTAATCTATCCATACCACCTAAATCATGTCTCCTAGGTTTATAGGGGGTGGGGGATATCCAAGCATCTTCCTAAAAATATTTTTTCTTGCCACTACTAATCATACAAAGTATTCCCCTTTTTAGAATATCTTTATAGCTGGTTATGACTTTCCAAAAGGTAAATCCATTGACAAGGCATTCTTCCCACAAGAAGTCATCTTCCTCCAAACCTTCTAGGTATTTAGCCTTTAGGATTCTTGACCATTCTCCATTCTCCTTCATCACATGTTAGATAATTTTTGATAATAAGTCTATGTTCATAGATTTTATGATTCTTAGGCGAAGACCTCCATTAGATTTAGGGAGACAAACTTTATCCTATGTAACTAAATTGAATCAAAATATTTATTTAGTGCTTTTCCATAGGAATTTTTTTTAGATTTGTTCAATTTTAGGTGGAACATTGGATGGCATTTGAAATATTAACATTAGACAAACATGAATACTCTAAATGAAAGCCTTAAGGAGATGGTATTCCCCACCTTGGAGAAGAGGTGACCTTTCTAGCTCACTAATTTACATTGAATGTGATCAATTAGGGTGTTCCAAAGTTGGGAGTTCATTTTTCTAGTAAAGACAGGGATACCCAGTTGAATAGTTAGCAAATTTTCCACTTGGTAGTTTAAAATTTTAGCAATTTTTCTCTATTGAGAGGGTGGTGTATTGGTAAAGAAGAGGAAACTCTTTTGAAAATTGATGCACTAGTTGGACAATTTTTCATATTTATTAAAGATACATTTGAGGCACTTGACTTCATCAATGGAAACATCTCCTAGGATGATAATGTCATCAAAAAACTATTGGTGGAAGATAAGGTGAGTATTTTAGGCCATTGAAATACCCATTATCAAACCCTAGTTGTAGGCTCACCTCAAACTTCACCCTAAATTTTTATCTAAGATGATGAAGAGGTATGGAGAGAGGGGGTATCCTTGTCTTAAACCTCTTAAGGTAGGAAAGTTTCCTTTAAGAACACTATTTATGATGATGGAGAACTTAAGGGTGGTAATATAATTCCATATGATATTCTAGGTGTCATAATTAAGCCCAAGCTTTTCCAAAATCTACATCAGAAAGAACTAAGAAACTCGGTCATAAGCCTTTGACATGTCTAGTTTGAGAAGCATGCATTGTCTTGAAGATTTGGTGATGGAGTGCATAGCTTCACGAGTTATGAATTTTTTTTTGGTTTTTTTTCTGCCATCTATAATTCTAAGAGTTAAAATTATCTAATCCATTTAATGACATTCCATCAATTTTATAGATATATAATAAAATTATTATCACTTGCTTTATTTTAATAGAGCAAGGTTACTTAAGAGAACATAATTGAACAATTTTTATGTAAGTGTGAGACTATATTATAAAAATGAATCATTTCAAGAAATATACCAATACCTCATGGCTTATTTAAGTTATAACCGTGTAATAAAATCTTTTACGTCTCACAATATTACTTAATCAATAAGAATTATATTCAATAAATATATTTATTACTCCCTTTATACTATGTTATAAGTATCATAATTTTATTTTAACTAACTTAATATACACTTCATTATTATTACAAGTATCCACATCCATAAAATGTTATGAATCATTAAATATATATAAAATCATGTTGATGAAAGGTAAATTTCTAAATTCAAACCTCAGCATTCATGAATGGATTAATAAGTCAAATAAAAACATGTGGATCTTTATTTCTCAACCAATGTAAAAAAATATTTTTAATGTTGTCAGCCAAATCAAGGTGCATCTAAGAAAAAATGACATCATTTCATATATCTTATCATATTAAATAATTGTAAAATATCACTATGGAAATGCATTCAAACCATAGCTAAAATTTATAGAAAATAAATTTTTTAATTCACCTCTAGAGTATGATTAATCATACATACTAAAATACTAAGAAATGGCATTATGATAAAAATACTTGAATGTGTGTGTGTGTGTGTGTGTGTGTGTGTGTGTGTGTGTGTGTGTGTGTGTGTGTGTGTGTGTGTGTGTGTGTGTGTGTGTGTTCGTGCGCGCGTGCGTGCGTGGGTGATTATAATCATAACATCATTAATCTAGAACCATATATATAGCTAAATATTATTACACACTAGATATTATATGAAACTTCAACTTGGAGTACAGACATGCCTATAAAATTCTCAATTCAAAAAAACTTCACCCAAACACCAACAACATGG
This sequence comes from Torreya grandis, assembly GCA_037957365.1. Taxonomy (NCBI): domain Eukaryota; kingdom Viridiplantae; phylum Streptophyta; class Pinopsida; order Cupressales; family Taxaceae; genus Torreya; species Torreya grandis. Next base: position 1,156,764 of record JARHVA010004990.1, on the reverse strand, counting down.
TCACAGAGTTAAACTTAAGGTCTTAATTTTATTTGAGTGAAAATGGGTAATAAATAGAGTAAGAGTAAAAATCATTCAATTTCTTGTCTCTAATAAGCTTAAGTTTAGTGATGATAAGTTTATGAGATCTTTCTAGTAGATATTAAGTTTAATTCCCAAAGCTCCTATTTTTAAACATAGTCTTTGATACCAAAATTTAATGTACAAAAATATAACCTAAATAAAATTCGTAAAAATGCTAACATCTTTTTAAAAACTACTTAATACTATATTATTAGTATAAGTTAGCTAAGTCCATTCACCACTAGATCTAATTGCTGTCAACATACTACTAAGTTTTAATTAAATAATTATATAAAGTAATTTGATAACAAATATCCAATTTCTTAAAACATCTTGTTAGATAATTAATAAGGATTGATTCCAAATACTTCAAATAATGTCGTATTGTTATATTAATCTAAATTAGGGTAATTTTTAATTATTATTACATACATCATTTTGAAGAATCATAATACATACATTACCATAGGTTAGTGTCACTAATTACCCAAGTAATAAATTGAATTTTTTAAGTTAGTTTCAATAAATAGTATATACAGTTTTTAAAATAATTTATATTCCCAACCACAAAATTAAAAGACATCATATTAAACCCAAGAGATAACTTATAAAAGATCAATTATCCAATTTAAATAAATAAAATTAGGTAATTAAATCCAAAAATAAAAACAATAAGCTAATCAATTAATCATTAAATAATTAGTTTAAAATTGAAAATAAAATCCATAAATCTATTTCTCCGCAAATAATTAAATAAATACTTTAAAGGTTAAGAGGAAAAATAGTTTATTCAAATATTGACCTAAGAGGGTTGTACATGTGAAAATAAATAAATGAAAAAACATTTTTTATTTATTTTAAGCATTTACTTATTGAATTTTATAAGATTAAAAAGGAAAATGATTAACTTACATTCGCATGTGAATGGGCAAAAATTATCAAGGCTAAATATGTGGAAGGAGTGAAAGCAGATGACTTCCTATGGAAAGAAGGTCCAGGGGATGGATCTACCTTTTGGAAAGCTATCACTAATTGTAAGGATCTCCTAAATAAAGGCACCATATATAAAAATAGAAATGGTGAGAAAATTGACTTTTGTAAAAATGCTTGGCTATTCTCTAATCCCCTATCCTCACAATAGACTTGGCATAACTAGTATAGAGACCTCAAGAAAAGATGGAGATCAAAAATAAAAGAGTACTGAGTGATGAATGAATGTGTAAAAAGATATAAAATACTCCCTTATGAAGGAATCCCATTAGAATAGTCACTGGCTATTATGTCCCTTAACTCTTCAGTGAGTTAGATTAATATCCCTATATTGTAAAAGGAAGACCACTTTATTTGGGCTATTGAAGACAACAGATCATACTTAATGGCCTCAGGACATGCCACCTATCTTAATCTAAAAATTGAATGGTATTTATGGACAAATATTTGGTTCAAACATATGAATCCTAAAGTTAACTTCTTTTTTGGGCTAGTGGTATAGGACAAAATTTTGATAGTGGATAATGTCTAAAAAAGGACTGATAATCCCCAATATATGTTGTATATGCTAAAATGTGGAGGATTCAATCCATAATTTATCTTTAGAGTGCTCCATTAGCTCAAAATTATTTAATTATATTCTAATTAACTTTAATCGAACATGGCTCAAACCAAATAAGGACCTTGATGTCATAATGCAATGAAAATCTC